>JAQQSU010003963.1:0-14214 GCA_028627135.1 Pseudochirops cupreus | reverse complement strand
AAAGTGACATAGGAGAGAACAGACTGGGGGAGGGGGGAAATACTGGGATGGCTGTTTTGGGGTGGTGGGCGGGGGAAAGACGGGGAGAAAATATGTAACTCAAAAAAATTTAATAAAGAATCTCACATTAAAAAAAATAAAATAAAATAAAAAAAAGATTGGGAGCCCATCGAGGGCAGGAACTGCCATTTGCCACTTTTTATATCCCCAGAACTTAGCACAGTACCTGGTACATTACAGGTTCTTGATACTTATTGAATGACTGACTCACCCTCTCTGCCCCCAATCTATTATTTTATCCAGTTATTCTATATATCATAGCTAGACATGTTCTCAAAACAATGTTTTGGCATTTTTAGGAAACTATTTTTAAAATCTTCAATGAATTTCCATTCATTGCCAAACTCATAGAATCATAGAATTTCATTGTTGAAAGGAACTTCAGTGGCCATCTAGTTTGTCCAATCCAGCCCTGAGGCTACCATTATCTCCAACTGTTTCCTTATGTATATAAGACCCTAGGAAGGAAGGAAGGAAGGAAGGAAGGAAGGAAGGAAGGAAGGAAGGAAAAAGGAAGGAAGGAAAGGAGAAAAAGGCTTGAAACAGGCTTAGAGAAAATAAATAACTTATCCAAGGTGACACAGCAATGTGACAAAATGAGACAGAATAAAATAGGTAAAGACTCAGGATCCACCTAGACATTAGAGTCTAAATATGAGATTGTAGTAGAGGAGGCAGTGTCCACACAAACAGGCAAGAGCCCATACAACAGAGTCATGGCCGGCAATTCTAGAGTAGAGATCATTTGCTCTTTTCCCTAAAAACATAAATAATGTGCTAGACATGGAATCAGGAGAGACTCGTCCTAGTGATTCTAAGCAAATTACTAAAGCTACTGAGGTACCAATGAGAAAATGTACATAAATAGCTTTGTAAACATTAAATGCTATATAAACAGCAACTATTAGCTCAGCCTCTCTGACCATGCATTCCTTGTTTACAAAATGGAGATAATAATCCCTGTGTAAAACTCACAGTGCTCCATAAATGTGAAATTGTGAGCCATAGGCAAGTCATGACCAAGAGGTCCGTTATTAGAAGGTTACTAAATATCAATGAATAGCTCAACTCAAGAATGTATTACAAGGTGCCAGGCACTTTTCTAGGAGATGAGGATGCAAAGACCAGAATTAAATAGTCCCTGACTTAGAGGAATTTACATTCTACCTTAAGTCTAAGTTGTGAAGCAAAGTCAAGAATATAAGGAATGTGATCTTTTCCAAGAAGTTCGACCACTTTCAATGTCAAGGAATCCAGTATAGGCAAGACAGGTGGCAGATTTCCAGCAGGATAATCAAGCTTCAAAATCCTCAGTCAAGGATAGGCAGTTTGTTACAAGGTAAATAGCCTGGGGGTACTGTCCAACTCAACTAGGCAAAGCCCCATAGAACACAGTCATGGCCAGCATTCCTAGGACCGAGGACACCTTCCCTCTGCCCTGAATGCCAGCATCCTCCTGAGTGTAGGTGGACAAGAGTTGGAAGGGATACATTGACAACCAGGTAGAGTTCTGGCTCCATACCCTATGGACTGGAGCACAGGCAGAGGACTAACCCTTGGGGCAGTCTCTGTTTTCCCAGAACTAACATTCACTTTTCTGTAAGGAGTTAAGTCTCTAAGTGGAAATTCCTGCTAGTTGAGAGAGAGAGAGAAAAAAAAAAGAGAGAGAGAGAGAGATGATATAGATATAGATAGATTATTATCAATATAGACATAGATATAGATACATGATGTAGATACATGATGTAGATATAGACAGATGATGTAGATATAGACATAGATATAGATCAGTGGTTCTCAACCTGTGGGTTATGTTCAATTTGTAACAATGAAAATACATCCTGCACATCAGATATTTACTTTACGATTCATAACAGTAGCAAAATTACAGTTATAAAGTAGCGACAAAAATAATTTTATGGTTGGGGGTTACCACAACATGAGGAACTATATTAAACGGTTGTGGCATTAGGAAGGTTGAGAACCACTGATATAGATAAGGATATAGGATTGGTTCATAGCTTTGTTGGGTTCTGTTTAATAGGTCCATTTACTCCATCTTTATGTCTGTGTGTACTGGACAATTTGACTGCAAGCCAAAGAATATTTTGTTTCTGCCTTAGTTGACACAAAGTATTCAGGTGCAATAGTAACTCTTATTTAATTGTCTACAGAAATATCCATTTAATCTGTGTTGAGGCAAGATCTATGTAACAATACAGAACAGTAAAAACCAGGTTCTTTTGTTCAGGGTAAAATGTACTAGTCTTTAAAAAGTAAATACTTAATTTTTTTAGGTAAATAACCCCTTTTTGGCCTTTCATCTCATGCAGTACCATTCTTTCAAGACAGTCCAGTTAAAGAAGGAATTTGGGAATCACTATGTTACCAGGAATTTCTCTTGGCTCCAAACTCTCTGACTTTTCAAAATCTCTGTAGTAGAACCCGCAAAGAGCCCTGCCTGGAGCTGAAAGCCCTCATCTAGTTCAGACCCTCACTATCTCTTGTCTGGCCCATCAATAGCTTTCTAACTGTTCTCACTGCCTCAAATGTCTCCCACTCCAATTCATCCTCCTTTGAGCCTCCAAGGAGATCTTGGTAATGCGTAAGTCCTGGCCACTTAACTACCCTACTCAAGAAATTCCAGTGGTTTCTTCTCACATCTAGCATCAAATGGAAATTCCTCCATTTGGCATTTAAAGCTGTGTGAAGTCTAATTCAACCCTTTTCACAATCCAACCTCTGTTGCTAATGTATGTTCCTCCACTGTGCATAGCTGATCTGTACATGTATTATATATAGTTCTATATGTACAGGTCATCTCCCCCATTAGAATACAAGCAACTTAAAAGTGGTTACATTGCCACATTTTTCTCTTTGTATCTCCAGTATTTAACATAATGACTAGAACATATTAATTATATAATGAATGTTGGTTGACTGTTGATTGGTTGATTGATTGATTGATTGGTTCCTCCCAGGTAATGTCTCTCACTCGAAGGAGAATCTTGCTTAATATAACTTTGCTGCTGAAATGAGCGGGGTATGTAAAGTTTTAAAAAACAAACATCAACTCTGTGTTCCCAGGATATATTACATCTTCATAATTATCCTAATCTTTGTGATTTGCCTTCTTCCAAATAAATCTGGATGTAAATTCAGGGAAATATTATCCCTATTTTACAAAGAAGAAAAATGATGTTCTGTGACAATGAGTGAATTGATTGCTCAAAGTCACACAGCCAGGAAGATTGGACCTGGATCCTTTCTTTGATCTTCAAATCCACTTCCTGATACTTATTCCAAAGAAAATTAAAGACATTTTCATAAAAATAATAATAGCTCATCTTTACATAAGCTCTTAAAGGTTTTCCAAAGTTTTTTATGTACTCTGGAGGACTTTTTAAAATTATTCTTTCATTCATTCATTTATTTTTAGTTTTCAACATTCACTTTTACAAGATTTCAATTTCTAAATTTTCCCCCTTCTTCCCTTCCCCATCTCAAGATGGCATGCAATCTGATATAGTCTATACATGTACAATCATATTAAACATATTTACATATTGGTCATGTTGTAAAGAAGAATCAGAACCAAAGATAAAAACCATGAGAAAAAAAAGAGAGAGAGAAAATAGTGTGCTTCAATCTGCATTTAGACTCCATAGTTATTTCTCTGGATGTGGATAGCATTTCCATCATGAGTCTTTTGGAACTGTCTTAGATCATTACATTGCTGAGAAGAGCTAAGTCTCTCAAAGTTGGTCATTGCACAATGTCGCTGTTACTGTGTACAATGTTCTCCTGGATCTGCTCCCCTTACTCAGCATCAGTTCATATAAATCTTTCAAGTTTTTCTCAAATCTGCCTGCTCATCATTTCTTATGGTACAATAGTATTTCTTTACATTCATATGCCACTTTTTCAACCATTCCTCAACTGATAGGCATCTTCTGTAGAGCTTTTTATGATCTCACACAATCATGGCTTATACTTGTATGTGGCCTTAGGATAATTAATAAATGGGACCTTAGGGAATGTCTGGTTCAACCTCTCTTATTTTACATGTGAGCAAAGTGGGGCGGAAAGAGGTTAAGTGACTTAACCAAAGAAGTAAATGGCAGAGTCATGATTTGAATCCAGGTTCTCTGACAGTATTCTTTCCACTGTACAACTAAAATTAGACCTTCAAGATAATCCTGTGAGGCATGAAGTAGAAAAGCATACTGGACCATTAGTGGTTATCATATGGTAGCAAGAGCAATGACTTTGACATCAGAAGACTTAGGTTAGAATCCCATCTTGGTTACTTAATGACCTCTAAGGCTCAATTTCCTCATGCAAAGCAAGAGGAACAGCTATAATCATAGCTCATATTTATATAAAGACTTGGGGCATGCAAAGTACAGATTTTCTTACTTATCATAGGGCTATGAACTAGAGAGAGAAGCTTTAGTTTTGCGTTTTGTAGGAGAGGAAATTTTCCATGATTCTCCAGGATGCTCCAGACCACTTCTCCAACTCTGTTGTTTCAGCCTTCCTTCGAATCTAGATCAGCCCATGAGTCCTTGGACCACCTCTCCACACATGGGTCCCATCCCTGCTTCCCTCCCCACCATCACCACTTTTCTACTACCTTTTATATGTTGTCTTTCTTCACTAAAATTCAAGCTTCTTGAAGGCAAGGATTGTCTTTTTTATTATTCATTTATTTCTTTGTATTCCTTATTAATTTGTGGCAGCCGGGTGGCAGAAAATGCTGAACTTGTAATCAGGAACATTCATCTTCCTGAGTTCAAATCTGGCCTCACATACTAAAAAGCCACATGACCCTGGGCAAGTCACTCAACTCTGTTTGCCTCAGTTCCTCATCTATAAAATGAGCTGAAAAAGGAAATGACAAGCCACTCCAGTATCTTTGCCAAGATAATCCCAAATGGAATCACAAAGAGTCAGACACAATTGAAAAATGACTGAACAATTGATTTGTATTTATTTCTACTGCTGTACAATGCCCAACACAGAGCAAGTGCATGAGAAATGTTTATCCTATCTAGGAAATCAAGTTTCTTGCCCCAAATCATCAAGCCCAAACTAGAACCCAAAGATCTTCTGACTCTTTCTAGTGTGTTTTCTGTGAGACTATGCCATCAGTCTCATAAAGTGCAAAACCAAAGCAGGTTTCATCCATTTTCATTCTTTTCCTAAAGAAGTCTATAGCAGAGAGCAGAACAGTTCTGAGAAAATTAATCTTTATTCCGGACACCACTGAATAACAGTCATTAGAAGGAAAATTGCAAGGGGAAAACCAACCAGAGCAGACCTTGACAGTCTTAGAAGAATGGAGCTAACTGCCAGGAGAAGCCATATTCTGTCTGTTCTCCCCCTGCCTCCTTGAATTTGATCTTGAACAACAAAGAGTCATAAAGAATTACCTCCAGTACCTCACAGCTATTAAGAACTTCAGAGACACTGATCAAAGACTTTTTGTCATGAGGAAGGAGAGTCCCTTCTGTAATGGTAATGGGATTTGGAGATGCCCCTATATTGGCTTAGTTTTTGTGTTGAGTGTTAAAACCCAAAGCTTTTGAATCCCACTTGTGTGATGGACTTGTTGACATGAAGAAAGAGGGCTGAACTGGGAGGAACCATGGATTTAGAGTGAAGCCTAAGCAGAGAAGGCCAGAAGGACTTTCAGAGAGCAGTATCCAGTATTGCAGAGCCAGAGTTGCTGAGAGAAAGACTGCTGAGGGCCAGTTGGAGTTGCCCAGGACTTTTGAGAACTGCCACCCAGAGCTGCCAAGACCTGAAGAGGCATGGCTGTGATGTCAGTATTTTGTCTGTTTTGATGTTGCTTTGCCAGATTTACCTGCTGGTGAAGCACAGTGCTGCTGTTGTAGAGGTCCTGGAACCTGGCTGTTGGTTCAGAAGCCTGAAGGAGGATTTTCCTGTTGTATGTTTACAGAAATCCTGGAAGATGGCCTTGTTGATGTTTTCAGGGGTTCTGGGACTGTTCTGCAGGCAGAGAATGACTTGATGAGGACACTGGCAATGTGTGTTGTGACTTTGTTAGGCTTTGCCTCCCCAGGAAATAGGATTGCTGAGTACTTGCTTCGGGTCAAGATGAAGACAGGGCCTCTCCTTGGGCATTGAAGGCTGTGATGCTATCTTAACTTTGTTGTAGCTTAAGGGTGGATGGCCTTTTGTGCTCTCCTGACCCTTTTGAGAAAGTGTTTGGTGTTAATGGATGGTATTGTAATTCAGTTGTGATACAGGGTTGGGAAACCTTTGACTTTTTTGTGCTCTGTGATTGACCAAATGAATGTACTTTATTTGTGATTGGAAACTAATCTCCACTTGAGAAGAGAGACTTTGACTGACTAAATGAATGTACTGTCCAGGGATGGAGGAGTGCCTGAATTGAATTGAGAACTTACTTGCTAAATGAATGAATTACACTGTATTCTGATTTTCTCTGTTCTGTGAATGTTTGCCTTAATCTGTCACTGAATAAATGGGGTTTGCAATGCTGGTAATCTGAACCTTGGAAGTTGCCTTTGCTTGGCATTACATATCAGCAAGCACCCTAGCACACCCAGGATGGCTACTAGCACAGGTCCTTAGATCTGCTTGTCTAAAGGAAAGCAACTTAAACTGAGTTAACAATCTTACTTTAATCAATCAAACATATACCATTTGCCTAGTTCAGGGGAAAAGGTCAGCACCCTGAACTCCAAAGAACAAACAGAAATTACAAGCACAAGTTACAAGCAGACAAAGAAACAGATCAGCAGACAGGCTTCCAACTGTCTGACTATTGCATCCATACCTGGTTAGTTACCAGAGAGGGAATCACCAATTTCTGGGTTTTCAAAGGGGGGGGGAGGGGGAAGGGGGGAGTCAACAGCTGCCCAGAGTCTCATATGGCCAAATCACACAACTCTTTCCAAAGTGAGCCCCAAAGCAAAAACTCACATCAGGGTATATATAGCCTTCTCCTGGATCAGAGAATGTCACAACCCTCTTGACCCACTGCCCAATCACAAAGTAATAAGGCATGGGCATTCCTGAAGAATAAGCCTCCCACCACAGGCTCCATGTGACCACATTCAGCCTATTAGGGGGCAGAGTATACTTTCAAATCTGGGAAAGTTCTCAGAGCCACTTAAGCCTATCAAAGGGCCTAGGGGCAGGGAAGATCTTCAGATTCCCATAACACCTTCCAGGATGTATGAGAAGGGAGACTCACCACCAAAACACCTGAAACAAATAGTTCATAAAAGTTGTGAAGGACCACACAGCTGAGGACAAAAATCTATCTGATTCCACTAAATGCAACTGGTGGCTCTTTAATCCTATCACAACTGATCAACTAAGCCATGAGTATTTATCAGACACCTATGTCATACTCACTTATACTGCAAATTCCATAAGATATAAAAAAGAAAGTGCCTCGAGGGCAGGGATTCTACTGCTACATCCATCTTTCCAGCCAGGATAGAGAGGTCATAAGAACTTTACAAAACAAAGGACTTTGAGTGGAAAGGAATCTTCCAGATCATCTAGGCCAACCTTGTTTTTTCAAAGTGAGGAAACCAAGCCCCATAGAGGCAAAATGATTTCTTCAAGTCACAAAAGGTGCATATAGTAGGGGTGGATTTTGAACCAATATCCTCCAACTCCAATTCTACTTCCCTTTACACTGTACCACACCTGTGTGCCCAAGATAACACAGATACCAGAATTAAAACTTGAACCCAGGTGGCTAACTCCATTTCCAATGCTTCCTCTTCACTGCACCACTGGTTTTTCACTTGTGAGATGGGAATTACCAGGGATTTGTAGAGTTATTGCAGAGTTTGTGAATGTTTATAAATGGAATAAATGTCTCATATTATTTTCCAAATATGTGAACACACTAATATGATTAATATAAGACAAACATTTTAAAGCATCATTGATTGATAATAGTTTTTGGTCACCATGTGTTTTCTCAACCAACAAATATATTAATAATCTGATTACTGTTGTTTGAGGAAGCCACCAACATCTTTTTAATACGAAAGGGGGATCTTCATATTCAAAAAAGTTAGGAGCTATTACATGATTCCCCACTTCAACACTGAGTAACACATAGAAAGCACTTAGTAAAATTTTTGTTGAAATCAGTATTAGGAAGTCTTCAGTTTCATTGGTGTGATAAGAACAATCTCCAAGGTAGTAATCTGCAAACAATTAATCAACAATTACAGAACAATTAGGAAGATGCTAAATTGTATATAACTGACTATAAGAGCAATTGAAGTTAAGAGAAAGGACTAAAAATGGATGAATGAATGGAAAAGCATTTATTAAGTGCTTACTTTGTGTCAGGCATTGTGCTAAATTCTGGTACTATAAATACAAAAGTGAGATAATCTCTTACCTAAAAGAGTTTATATTCTAATAGAGGGAGGCAAGTGATAAGTCATAGAGATGTTGAGTTGATTCTTAGTGTAGGAAACTGACAATCTTTTTCCAAGAAAAATTATAGTAGAATTGATTTGATTATTTAGCCTAGAGTCAGAGATGAGAAAGGACAGGCAAAGCCTTATATGCACTGACAGGGCAGATGACATATGTCCAGGGTGGGTTACTAAATAGGTTGTAAAGTATATTCTGGTCTTGTTTATACTCTCTCACTCATAAGTCAAGATTCCTAATGCACAGTAATTGTTCCAAATCTTAGTGAGTCACAGAATTATAAATTGCTATGAATGTAGCACCCCTCTAACTCAAACTGGAGAGGCTAAATATTACTCTCCTCAGTTGTCCCAGAGTGCACCAATGGGAATTGATTTGCATTACTATCACTGAGCCTCCACTGGCATACTTCCTAATAATTATCAATCAGACTTATTTAACTTTTAGAAAGGATATTTTAACTGAGTAAATACTGTTGTCACAAAACCAGTTACCCCAAACTGAGAGCACACTCTCATTTCACACATAGGAGATTCTCTGGGGAGGCTGGGATCAGATTTATCAAATAGTAGTGAGATACATGTAAACCAAATGGCAGTGAAGTAGCTCGCAGCTCCTGGTTAGAGAGTCCCTTTCTCTCTTCATGGAGAAAGTGTATTTCCCTGCTTGTTTCCTAGAGTTGGTACCTTTGTATAATTACAAACTTCACTATTATTCACACTTACAAGTCACATTCTCTGAAACTGCCTTTTCTCAGTGTGTCTAGTCTGTCCTTGGTATATCTCAACTTTTAGCACAGACACTACCATCAGCTGCTATAACTGCTACCAATGTCTATGAAAATTCTAGATCTTCTGACTTCAAAGTTCAAAAGTTGAGTGCAAAATGGTCAATTTGGAGCTTGGAGAAATATGAGTAGGAGAATTTATTATTAATAACTTAAAATATTTATTATTAATAATAATATCTACCAACATTTATGTAGTTTTAACAAAGTACTTTATTTTATCCTCACAACAGTCTACTAAGGATAAAAGCATTATGTTCTTCTTTAAGTCAACAGAGACTTGGTTTTGAATTCTAGTTTTGACAGAAGTTCTATGATCCTAGTCACTTACCCTGAGCCTCAGATGCCTCATCTATAGAATGGGAATGATATTATTTGTACCAAATACTTTATATAATTATGATTAGTAAAATATTGAAGCAAGCTATATATGCTGGACATACAAGTTACTTCCTATGTGTAATACTTCCCTACTAGAACTAAAGCTTTATGTGGGCAGGAACAATGTTATTTTCCTCAGGCTCTAGCACAGTGCTCTGCAGCCAGTAATTCAGTGAGTCAATAAACATTTTTTTTAATGATTACTGGGCACTTGGCACCATGCCTTTGAGATACAAAAAAAGAAAAAAGACAATCCCCGTCTCAAGGAACTCACAGACTAATGGGGAAGACAATGTAGCAAACAATTATGTACAAACAAACTGTATAC
This sequence comes from Pseudochirops cupreus, assembly GCA_028627135.1. Classification (NCBI taxonomy): domain Eukaryota; kingdom Metazoa; phylum Chordata; class Mammalia; order Diprotodontia; family Pseudocheiridae; genus Pseudochirops; species Pseudochirops cupreus. Next base: position 4,195 of record JAQQSU010003963.1, on the reverse strand, counting down.
AGGATAAATTGGAGATAATTAACAGAAGGAAAGCACTAAAAAATTAAAGGGGTCTTCACATAGTAGAAGAATAATAAATACTGGTGGAATTAAATTGAATTCAATCTTCAGTGAAAATATGTCTAAAGGAAAGTGGGGAGGGATTAGGGTGAGAAGGGGGGAGGTTTTTAGCTTTGATGACAATACAAAGGCTATTTTTAAAAAATTCCTCTACTAATGTGGTACTTAACTGTGTTACCATGCATCTGAAAAGCCATTAAGGAGATTAATTTACAAAGATGAGTTTAAACAACAGGCCTAGACCAAAGGTTTAAGTTGGCCAACATTTCTCTTCCCTGCTGTGATATCCTCACTGGTAAGTGAGCATCATTTCAGATGTCCTTTCAGAGAAATAGGTAGAACTAGTGATCTTGCCAGGGGAATGTATTCTAATTGGAATCTTGCTGCTTTGTCACTGAGCCCTGAAGAACTGACATCGTGCCCCCTGATTATTGTAAAGAATAAAAATGATGCTGTGAATAGTTGCTGGGCTTTTATGTTCCAATAGCATCAATTGATCGAGATTCAACTAGACCAAAATATTGTTCTTTCAATTTGGAGAGGCCTCCTCCAGCAATTTCAGTCAGAGTGAAAAACAGGATGAAATTCACACTGTGGGGAATGAAAAGAAATAGGATTCCTGTTATCACTTTATTCTCACACCTAAGACTATTCTCAATTCTTTTGTTAATAGAAAAGCACCAATCCCATGAAACTTCAGCCTAAGAAGCCTACACTGTGGTCCACATACTCTGTGTATGCCAAGTCTCCAATTGTTATAACCCTACATGCATACTACCTTGTTGGTGTACTTGATCAAACATGGGTTCTTAGAAAAGGGCAATAGTACAGAAAGCTTTAGATCAACAAATTAATCGCCAAACATTTAAAAAGCATTTACTATGTGTTAGGCATTGTGTGAGACCCTGGGAGTATAAAGAAAAAAGGAAAATAAGTCACTGCCCTCAAGGACCTTACATTCTAATTGGAAAGACCACATGTATAAATCAGACCATACAAGACAAATCCAGCATAAAAGGAAGATAGCCTAAGAGGAGATGGCATTCACAGCTGTAATAACAAGGAAAGTCTGCCTAGAGGAAGTGGCAATGAATTTCAAAGGAAACTAGGTATTTTAAGAATCAAATGTTGCAAAAATATACCAGACCTTGGGGAAGAGCCAGAGCAAAAGCATGGAGATGAATGATGGAGTATCATGGGCGAGAACCAGTAGTACTTCATACAACCACGTCATCAGGTGTGTAGAGAGGGGTAACTTGTAGGAAGATTAGAAAGGCAAAAAGAGGCCAAATTATGAGGAGCTTTAAATGTCAAACAACTGACTTGAGCCATTTGAGTTTATTGAGTAGTCCAGCAATATTATCAGACCTATGCTTAAAGAAAATCACTTCAGCAGCAGTGTAGAGGATGGATTGGGGGCCATCTCAAGTTGTCTTTACCTATGTCTTATCACTGGTGAGTGAAAGGACTGAAAACTTCTAAGACTGTACTCTAAAATCTAGTAAGACTTTTTATGGGAAACAGGCCCAAGTTCTCCTTCACCAGAAATCACATGATTTACAAGGGCTCAAAACTCAGAGTAGTAGGGAGTCATCCCTCTCCTCAGTGACTCCTCAGCATAAGATGTACCAAATAAGGACAGAAGTGCTTTCTCAAATGTACATTGGGCGGTCTACTGTTTCCTTGTTCTGTTACTTGAGGTAGATTGCCGTGCTTCGATTGTACACCTGACTTCTACAATTCCACATTAGGGCTTTATAATGACACCATTTCCTTTTGTAAACTGCTTCTCCTCCCTGACGATTTGTTAGAGGGAGAGTGGCCCTTTCTTGAGATCATAATAAACCATTCTTTTCTGCTCCCTACCTTGAGAAGCCTCTCAGTATTATTTGGGTAAAGATTTCCGTTGCACATAGTTTTGGGGTACACACACTGGATTCTGATGACTCTTGAAGAGAGAGTGAGGCTGATGACTTTGCACAGCTCTGCCTCACTTAAATCCAATTCATTTGCAGGTCAATACGTCATCCTCCTGATATCATTGGTACTCTTAAAGAATGAAGTACAAACAATGTGAGGACTAGTAGCCGCCCCCTAGGGACCTAACCAGTCAGTTCCAGTTGGGCAATACTACTATTTCTTCATCCTCCTTTTCTTTCTTCTCCTCCTCATCACCATCCTCCCCTCCCCCCCACATGAGGAGTCATACCCTTACATGTAGGTGCTCTGTCAAAAGGAGTATAAACTTTTATCACTTTTACTTCTCAAAGTATCTTGGGGTTTGAGAGCTAAATACTTTTTCTTCCATATTTATTTATTCTATCAAGTTGTTTTTTTTTTCAAAAAAGCTGGCACAATTAACTCTTTTGTTTCACATAATTTTCATCTATGATTTCTTTAAACAAAGCTCTGAAAAACCAGACTTTGTTAAAGCCTATTGTGATTCAAATGGAGCTACTTCACTATGTCTTTAAACCCAAATAACTCTGGCTGCCACTGAGTGACCAATAAATAATAGGTCCCATCCCATACCTCACTTGCTCATTCTTTGGGTTTTGATGACTCAGAGCAAGTATAAATAACAATTATTTCCATTCTGGTCAGAAACTCTGATGGTCTTTTCCTCCCAAACTGTTTCTCTTATGAAGGCAAACTAGGTCATCTTTTTCTTCATTTCTTACCTAGCCTTTAATTACTGAATGGGTATTGCCTCAGACAACCTGAGACCTGAGAAGAACTTTAGCTTAAAAAGACCAAAGTCTCCTGCTGCCATCATGGGCCATCACCAATCATCTTGACTTTTGTCTTGTTACTGGACTCCAATTACTGCAAAGGAGAGAATGAGACTGATAACTTTGCACAGTCCTGCTCACTTAAATCCAAATAATTTGCAAATCAAGACATCACTTTCCCAATGTCAAAACATTCCTGAAAAGGAAGGATGAACAACACAAACAACAAGAGGGTGGATTGGAATGAGAAGAGAACTGGATGGGGAAACCCATTAGAAGGTTATCATAATAGTTCAGGCAAGAGGGGAGGAGAGTCTAAACTAAGTGGATAGCTGTGTGAGGAGAGAGAGAGAGAAAAAACTTAATAATTATAATAATACATTAAACCTATAAGGAAATAGATATATGAAATGAGAAGGGAGGATGATTAAAAGAGAGGGTGAGGAATATTGCTGGTAAAGTAAATTAAAGGGTTGATCATAGATAGGGTATTAAAGAATTTTTTTTAAGTGTAAGAACAAAAGATTATAATCTGGGCATGATGAAGAGAAGAGGTAAAAAGGAATAGGAATAAATCGCATTAATTATAGGATAATATTGATCAGATTTCTTCCCTTTCTCTTTCTTGGCAGGAAGAAAAGAGGTGGAAAAAATAAAAAAGAATATGACAGAGGGAAATACATATTTAAAAGTCATTATCATGAATGTGAATGGATGAATTCATCCATAAAATGGAGGAAGATATCAGAATGGATAAGAAAGAAGAATTGAACAATAAGCTGCTCACAATAAATACACTTGGAATGTAAAAGTATACAAAGTGTTAAAGTGAGGGACTAGAAGAGAATTATACTCAATGTGAATTTAAAAAGACAAAAAAAAAGAGTAATCATAATGTTATTAAAAGAGATAAACAGGAAGTACAATATACTTAGTAAATTAACTAATGAGATATTAATATTTAATATATGCCCTAAATGGTTGTAATAGTAATCAGTTTATCAGGATACTTAGCACTTAGTAGTGCTAAGTGTGGAAGGTGCAAACGCTGTCCCACTGTTAAGAAGGCATGAACTCCCCTGTTGATGTGGAAGAAGGGAATTGGCTGAGGTGTGTATATAAGCAAGAATTCCAGAGACAGACAGACAGAATTGGAATTTTGCTCCCCTTAAAGAAAGAATCCTGGAGACTGAAGCCAGCTGAGGCAGAGAGAGAGAGAGAGAGAGAATTGGAACACTGCCCCTGGTGAAGGAAGAATCCTGGAGACTGAGGCCAGCTGAGAGAGAGAGACAGAGAGAGAGAAAAAGTTTCTCTCCCAGCATCTGGAAGCTGAGAACTGACTGAGAACTGAGATGGAGTTTTCCTGAGACCAGAATCTGGTGAGGGCCGCCTGGAAAGGCTGA
>JAQQSU010003962.1:0-14214 GCA_028627135.1 Pseudochirops cupreus | reverse complement strand
GGAGAAGGTATTGCAAGCTGCCAGGAAGAAACAATTTGAATATTGTGGAAACACAATTAGGATAACCCAGGATCTAGCAGCTTCTACATTAAGGGATTGAAGGGCCTGGAATATGATATTCCAGAGATCAAGGGAGCTAGGAAACACATTTGAGAATAAATCATGATACAATAGAATGAAGGCCAATTAGACTAACTCCAGCCTCTCAATTCTTTACAATCTAGCCTCCACATATCTGACAATTGTATGTTTATGAACACAGTTATGCCAAACCCTTCCACCCACAGAAAAATCTCCAATGGCTCTCTACTGCATCTAAAATAAAATATAAAATTATCATTTTGTGGTTGAACATATACAGCCCTCCATAATTATTTCCCACTTACCTTTCTTACTTTATTTTACATTACTCTCCCTTTACTCACTCTCTACTTCAGTCAAGCTGCCATACTAACTATTCCCCTTGTTCTACATGACATTCCATGATTCCATCTCTGTTTATTTGCTTATCCCTCACATATGAAACTGACTCCCTCCTTGTGCCTGCCTTATAGAAACCTTGGCTTCTTTCAAAATGCAAGTCACTTAGCAAAGTAACACATAGTAACTAACACATAGCAGACCTCATGGGAGGTCTTTCATGATAACCGCAGTTATTAGAACTCTCTTCCTCTTTGAATCATTCTATACTGCTTTGTACGTACTTGCCTATGCTTAATTACATATAAATTTTATCTCTGCCATTAGAATGTAAGCTTCTTGAACTCAGAGAATTTTTTCATCATTGACTTTGTATTCCAATGTCTAGCACAGGGCATGACAGACTGTATGTTCTAATAAGTGTTTGTTCAATTTAAATGGATTGACTAAAAGGGAAAAACATGACAAGCCTTCACCAACATAAACTCTATAACACTACAGTCTTACAGTTCTAAGAGGATGGAAGGAAGGGAATTTCTTACTGAATAGCCTACTCGGGAATTCAAATCTCATTCTTTGTCATAATTGAATGCCCTTAATTTCCAGGCATTCATGTTTGCTTGAACATATTCCACCTTTTTGAAAAATCTAAATTGTTATGAATTACTTATTTTCAGTATAAATACCTAATATGTTTCTATATCAGATTAGTTCATTATGGAATAATGTACATCAATTTCATGCATAATTTGTACTTATATTGTTGAAAAATCAAGTAGAAACATTATCATTAAATCTTGATTCATGAAGCAAAAAATAAATCACATTTCATTTCATTTTAGGACTTTAGCTCTCTTCCATGTTTATAGGGCCAGCAGGAGCTAAGGATTCTGTAGAGATACCCCACTGTTGCCCTGAGAAATCAGCTTGCTTTGGTATAAATTCTATTTTGCTTTAGGCTGGTTCTGAAAAGAGAATTCCTAGGGCTTTCAGGCTGCTCCCTCCCCTCAAAATGTGCAGGTGGCCCCCATATATCACCAGGAAAATCATAAATTCTTTACATATTGAAATATAACACTTCAGATGTAGGAGTGAGAATTTGAATTCCACTCTGCTCATTAGCATGCCAGATCAGCAAGTGGAACTAATTCAATCTTTGTAATTTAATTCAATAAATATTTACAAGGTACCTACTCTGTTCAAGGCATTGTATACAAAAGAGATTTAAAGTTTCTGTCCTCTAGAATCTTGCTGTTCACTTGAGGAAGTAAGGGAGTTGCCCTCTAGAGTCCAGATAGGTCACATTCAATCTGGCTATGTTCTCCCAGTTGCCGTTTCTCTCTTTTATACTTGTATCAGAGTATCTGGGGGTCTAGAACTGAAATAAAGTTTAGAAACAGGCTTTTCCAAATTCTTTGTCTTGCAGAAGAAATTGATGCCCATGGAAATCAAAAGATTAACCTAAATGACATTAGTGGTGTCAGAGGCAGGATTTGAACACAGTCTTCTGATTGCAGAGTTATCTTCCCTTATCCTCCCTTCTACTCTACCAGGATTCCTTCTAGATCTTTGGTATCTGTTATCTACTATTTTTCCTTAATTATTATCATTCTGTTTTTCAAACAATATTTCCTTTTTATTCATAAGACAGAAAGAAAGAAAAAATGCTGACTCCTTATATTTGCTTTGTAGTGAAGGTACAGCACAAGATAGCACAAGAACATAATAAATGGCCCTAAGCATACACATTGTACAAACAGAACTAGAAGCCTAAACACAGATAGATGTGTTTATGTTTTATGTCTTCCTGTATGATTCTGGAATATCTCTCTGTAACTTCATTTTCTTACATAAAAAGAGGGTGATAGGATGCAGCACTCAGAGGGATGCAGCCAGCTGCACCAGCATGAAGCTGGAGCAAGCCAAGGCAAGCTGATTCACTCACCACAGTGGCAATTCCCAGACTTTTCACCAAGGGATGGGGAATCTGTTGGATCTGGGTAAGAAATAAACAAAGGGACGCTTGGCAGCAACAGTAGCTACTCCTGGGGCTATCAACCCACAGCCTGGATGTTTAAAAATTATCTACCTAAACATCCAGGGACCAAGATGGCATATGAAACCCAAGCTGCTCTAATCCCCCACTTTGACCCTGAAAATCCAGACAATATTGCCCCAATGTAAAATCCTAAAATAATGGAACCAACCGAAGGATTAGGAGTGCTAGAGGAAGGGCATGGCTAAGGATGTGCCTCAAAATGAAAAAAAAAACAGATTGCAATGATAAAGACTTTAGAATCCAATTATGGGGAGTGAAAAGAAACAAATGCAGAAGGGGACAGCATTGACTCTACACCCACATCTGAAGCTTCAAAAGGGTATGTGAACTGGTCTTAAACCCATAAAGGATTCTCGGAAGAGCTCAAGAAGGACTTTAAAAGCCAAATTAGAGAGGTAGAAGATAAATTGACTAATTCTTTTAAAATTACAGTTGCCAAAATAGAAAAATATTTCACTGAAGAAAACAGCTCCTTAAAAAGTAAAATGTGTAAAATGGAAAAAATAGGTTCAAAATCTAACTGGAGAAAATAAATCCCTAAAAATTAAATCTGAACATATGGAAAAGGAGCTTCAAAAATCAACTGGAGGAAAATAATTCACTAAAAATTAGAATCAGTCAAATCAAAGCTAATGACTTAATGAAGTATCAAGAATCAGTCAAACAAAACCTAAAGCATGAAAAATTAGGAAAAAATGTAAAATACCTCATTGGAAAAACAACTGACCTGGAGAACAGATCTAGAGAGATAATCTAAGAATTATTGGCCTGCAGGAAAGTAATGATGAAAAAAATAGTCTGAACAACATCTTCCAAGAAATCACCAAGGAAAACTGCCCTGAAATCCTAGAACCAGAGGGTAAAATAGTTATTGAAAGAATCCATCAAGCACTCCCTGAAAGAGATCCCAAATTGAAAACTCCAAGAAATTTTGAAGCCAAATTCCAGAATTATCAGGTCAAGGAGAAAATACTGCAAGCAGCCAGAAAGAAACAATTCAAATATTGTGAAACTACAGTCAGGATCACAAAGGACCTAGCAGCTTCTACATTGAAAGATCAGAGGGATTGGAATAAGATATCTCAAAAAGGCAAAAGAGCTTGAGCTACAACTAAGGATCAGCTATCTAGCAAAACTGAGCATAATCTTTCAGGCAAGGAGATGATCATTCAATGAAATAAGGGACTTCCAAACTTCCTGATGAAAAAGCCAGAGCTCAATGGAAAATTTGATATCCAAATACAAGACTTAAGAGAGACACAGAAAGATAAACAGGGAAAACACGAGCACACACACACACACACAAACACACACACACAGCTTATTATTTAATAAGAGCAAACTGTTTACATCCCATAACGGTAATTAATTTAAATTTGAGGACCCCTTTTTATAATGTCAAGTAAGCAGGTACTTAGCCCTTAGTAACCAATCAAAACTTTGTGGCTAAGAGGCAGAGAGTGTGAACTCTGTCTCCTATTGCTGACATAACAGGAAGGGTTTGGCTGAAACAGGAAGCCAATGCTTTGTGTTTATATAAGAAGAGTCCCAGAGAGAGGCAGTCAAAATTAGAGTTTTTTCTCCTGGAGGGCTCCTGATGGAGGAAGCAGAATTTTCCCAGCATCTGGAAGCTGAGCTGCTACTTGCTGGACTTAGAACTGAGTTGGAGTTTTCTTGAGACCAAAATCTGGTGAAGGCTGAAATTGCTGCCAAGAAGGCTGCCTGGAAGGCTGAGATTTCTTCTGGGTCCTAGGGCCAGCCAAACTGCCAGAGGACTGAAGAAGCATGACCAGATAATATTTTGTTTGTTTGTGGCTTGGTTGATGCTTGAGTTCCCAGGAACAGAAATTGTGAAGGTTTCCAGATGTGCTGGACCCTGTGAACTTCAGTGTGTAGCAAGAACTGCCTGCAGGACTGGACAAAGCCCTGGGAGCTGTCTGCCTCTGAATCCAGGTGACTGGTGGATTCAGGTGGGAGTTGGGACCATGGAAGGGGATCCAGGGAATCTTAGAAACCACCCTAAGTCAAGGTGAAGAAAAGGATTCTCCTTGGATATTGAATTTGGTGATGAAATTGAAGTTAAGTAGAGACCAAGAGGTAGAGAGTTTGTATAATTTTCTAATGATTATATTTAATGATTAACAATACTTAGTGACTAATTGCTAGATAAGTGACTGATTAAGTTAACCTATGATTGCCCCATAAGTAAAAGACTGACTATTGTATTTTGAGATGACTGAATGTCAGAGTAAGGAGGCAAACCTCCTTAGGGATACCAGATGATTATTCTTTTGTTCTTTGTTCTAAATGTTGTGACCACTTTGGTGAATACTATGTGACCATTTTAATGTTAAGCTTTTGTGAACACTATATTGGGATTTTCTTTGTTAAGATGTAATGTTGTGAATACTATATTGTGATTTGTTGTGAATGTTTTCTTTTGATTTGTTCTTGAATAAATGGAGTGTTCACTATACTGTGTAATAAGAACCTTAAAAGCTGTTCACAGTAGAATTCTTTTGGGAAGCTGCTCATGCATGGCATTACACATCCCTATATGGGAAGCTGATATCTGTCAAAACTGAGAATTATATACTTATTGGGACATTTAAAAGGGATATAGACTGACAGAGGGTGTGGATATGTTATAAGAATCTGAAGATCTTCCCTGCCCCTGGCCCTTTGATAAGCTTAAGTGACTCTGAGAACCTTCCCTGATTTGAAAATGTACTCTGCCCCTAATAGGCTGAATGTGGTCACATGGAGCTTGTGGTGGGAAACTTGTTCTTCAGGAACACCCATACTTTGTTGCTTTGTGATTGGGCAGTGGGTCAAGAAGGTTGTGACATTCTCTGATCCAGGAGAAGGATATATATAGCCTGATGTGAGTTTTTGCTTTGGGGCTCACTTTGGGAAGAGTTGTGTGATTTGGCCAGATGAGACTCTGGGCAGCCATTGAGCCCACTGGCTTTGAAAACCCAGATATTGGTGCTTTCCTCTCTGGTAACTAACTAGGTATGGATGTAATGGTCAGATGGCTGGAAGCTTGTCTGCTGATTTGTTTCTTTGTCTGCTTGTAACTTGTTTGTATTCTCTGAAGTTCAGGGTGTTGACTTTTTCTCCTGAACTAGGTAAATTATATATGTTTGATTTGCTATCCTTTAGAAAAGCAGATCTAACAACCTGTGTGCTAGTGTGCTTGCTGATACAGGATATAGACTAACTAAAGTGATGTTAAGAAACCTTTTTAAGGCATGCAAAGGGATGGTAATGGGAGAAGAGGAAAAGAGGAAGCAGAAAAGGGTAAATTATGCCACACAAAGAGACATGAAAATATATTATAGTAAAGGGAAAGAAGGGAGGGAGATGGACATTATATGAGCTTCACCCTCATTGGTTTTGATTTAAGGACGGAATAACATAATTAGTTAAGTATAGAATTCTATCATGAAGACACATAAAACTTATCATAATAGAGGGGAAGAAGGGAGGGAGAAGAACACTGTATGAGATTTATTCTCATCAGTTTTGGTTCAAGGAGGAAATAGCAAACTACATTAAGTATAAAAATCTATTGTAACCTACAGGCAGTAGGAGGGGGAAGGTGTAAGAAAAAGGGGGAGTAATTAGAAGGGAAGGAAGAAGTAGGAAGGGGAAAGGGTAGAAAAAGGAAGTGGGTGTTGATAGGGAGGGAATACTAATGGAGGTGGTGGTCAAAAGAAAAACTTTTAAGGAGGGGAAGAGAGAAGGAAGAAATCAAAGCATAAACACAGGAGGAAGTAGGATGGAGGGAAAGATACAGATAGTAATCATAACTGTGAATGTAAATGGGATGAACTCTCCCATAAAGTGGAGGTGGATAGCAAAATGGATTAAAACCCATAATCCTACAATATGCTGTTTACAAGAAACACATTTGACGTAGGGGGATACACACAAGGTAAAGGTAAAAGGCCACAGTAAAACATATTATGCTTCAGCTAAATTAAAAGAAAAAAAAGCAAAAGTTTTATCTCAGACAAAGCAAAAGCAAAAATAGGTCTACTTAAAAGACATAAGGAACGAAACTATATCTTGCTCAAAGACACCACTCAAAATGAAGCAATATCATTACTAAATATATATGCACCAAGCTGTATAGCATCCAAATTCCTAGAGGAAAAGTTAAGGGAGTTAGAAGAAGAAATAGATAGCAAAACTATACTAGTGGGGGACCTCAATCTCTTCCTCTCTTAACTTGATAAATCTAACCTCAAAATAAACAAGAAAGAAGTTAAGAAGGTAAATAGAATTTTAGAGAATATAAATATGATAGACCTCTACAGAAAATTGAATGGGGAGGCAGGGCCAAGTTGGCAGAGTAAAAGCAGGAACTTGCCTCAGCTCCCACTCCAACCAAAAAAATTATTCTAAACAAATTTTAGAGCTACAGAATCCACAAAGTGATGTAGAGAAACAAATCTCCCACCGAAGGCAGCCTGGCAAGCCAACAGAATGAGTCTATCACCCCAAGCTGGGAGCCAAGCACACTTCCACATGATCCATAATGGCACAGACCCAGAGGGGCCCCAACCAGCAGCACAGACCAGCCAGAGAAGACTTCAGGAGAGTGAATCACCAGCACTTGTGGTGGTTTCTAGAAATCTCAACCAATAAATGCCAAAGAGAAAGTAAAAGGTCAGTAGGGAATTCTGCTGGAACTGGGTGAGAGAAGAGAGTGTTCTGGCCCCTGCCCCCAGGGCAGTAGAGATGGCAGAGGCACAGTGGTGCAACTGATGTCACATGGCTGCCTATAGACCTCCTGGCCTATAGATCATAGGGGGACCAAGCAATCATTAAGAGGGTAATCACTCTTGCTTTGACCTGCTTGGATCTGGGTCACAGTCTTGGGTGGTCACCCCGGGGTGAGAAACGCTAGTATCACCAGAGCTTGTGATAGCTGTATAAAGGGCACCCTCCTCATAGCTCTGCCAACTGCAAAAAATTCAGCAATTTGGGACACAGCTCTCTCCACACTGGAAGCTGAGTTCTACTGTGGCAAAGAGTTCAAAAGTCTAGTAGTAGACTGGCAAGATGAGCAAATACAGCAAGCACAATCAGATTATAGAAATTTGGTGGGGGGAGGGCGGGAAAAGAGGATCAAAACATGGAACAGAAACAGGAGAAGACAACAAAATCAAAACTTCTGCATCAAAAGCTTCAATAAAAATATGAACTGATTGTAGGCCATGGAGGAGCTCAAGAAGGATTTTGAAAATCAAGTAACAAAAGTAGAGGAAAAATTGGGAAGAGAAATGAGAATGATGCAAAAAAATCATGAAAAGCAAGTCAACAGCCTGACTGAAGAATATAACACCTTAAAAAAAAGAAAAAAAGGCTAACTCAAATGGCAAAAGAGGTCCAAAAAGCCAATGAGGAAAAGAATGCCTTAAAAAGCCAAATTCCGCAGAAAGGAATTTCAAAAACTCACTGAAGAGAATAATTCCTTTAAAATTACATTGGAGCAAATGGAAGCTAATGACTTTATGAGAAATCAAGATAATATAAAACAAGTCCAAATAAATGAAAAAGCACAGGGCAATGTGAAATATTGCAGAAGCCACTGACCGGGAAAATAGATCAAGGAAAGATAACTTAAAAATTACTGGACTACCTGAAAGCCATGATCATAAAAAAGAACTTAGAAATCATCCTTCAAGAAATTATCAAGGAAAACTGCCCTGATATTCTAGAACCAGAGGGCAAAACAGAAATTGAAAGAATTTGCTCATCACCTCTTGAAAAAGATTCCCAAAAAGAAAACTCCTAGGAACATTAGAGCCAAATTCCAGAGTTCCCAGGTCAAGGAGAAAATAAGTCAGGAAGAAATAATTTGAGTATTGTGGTAACATAATCAAGATAACACAAGATCTAGCAGCTTCTACATTAAGAGATCAAGGGGCTTGGAATATGATATTCCAAAGGTCAAAGGAGTTAGGAATAAAACCAAGAATCACCTACCCAGCAAAACTGAATACAATACTTCAGGGGAAAATATGGGCATTCTGTGAAATAGAGGACATTCAAGCATTCTTGATAAAAAAAACCAGAACTGAACAGAAAATTTGGCTTTCATCTACAAGAAGCAAGAGAAGCATGAGAAGGTAAATGGGAAAAAGAAATCATAAGGAACTTATTATAGTTGAACTATTTACATTCCTACATGGAAAAATGATAATTACAATTCATGAGACTTTTTCTCAGTATAACAATAGTTGAAGGGAATATATATGTATACGTACATATATATGTGTGCATAGAAATGTGTATGTATATATGAATATATAAGTGAGTGTGTGTATATAGGTGTACATGTATATATAGAGGGCACAGGATCAGTGGAATAGGAAAGGATGATATCTAAAAAATAAAATTGAGAGGTGAGAGAGGAATATATTGGAAGAAGGAGAAAGGGAGAGGTAAATTATCTCATATAAAAGAGGCAAGAGCAAACTGTTACAATGGAGGGGAAGAGCAGAAAGGTGAAAAGGAATTGGTCAATCTTACTCTTTTTGGATTTGGCTTAAGGAAGGAATAACATACACACTCAACTGGGTATCTTACCCCACAGGAAAATAGGGGGAAAGGGGATAGGAGAAGGGATGATAGAAGGGAGGACAGATTAGGGGAGAGGGTAGTTAGAAGCAAACACTTTTGAAAAGGGATAGAGTCAAAGTAGAAAACATAATAAATGGGAGGCAGGATAGGATGGAGGGTAATATAGTCAGCCTTTCACAATATAATTGCTATGAAAACGTTTTGCATAACTACATATGCACAACCTATATTGAATTGCTTGTCTTCCCAGTGGTGGTGGATAAGGAGGGAAGAAAGAAAAGAATCTGGAAATCAAAGTTTGAAAAACAAATTTTTTTTTTGAAATTGTGTTGTTTTTTTTTCATGCAACTGGGAAATAAGATATATAGGCACTGGGGTACAGAAATTCATCTTGCCCTGTTAGAAAGTTAGGGAGGCATGGGGGAGGATATAAGAGAGGACAGATTGGGGGAAGGAGTATTCAGGAGGCTCACTATCTTGGGTTGGGGGTACAGGAAAGATAGGGAGAAAATTTGTAACTCTAAATCTTGTGGAAATGAATGTTGAAAACTAAAAATAAATAAATTGGAAAAAAATGAATGGAGATAAAAAGGAATATATCTTCTCAGTGGTACATGGCACATACACAAGAATTAAACATGTACTACAGCATAAAAACCTCACAATTCAGTGCAGAATGGCAGAAATATTAAATGCATCATTCTCAGATCATGATGCAATAAAATTATATGTAATAAAGGACCATGGAAAGATAGACTAAAAACTAATTGGAAACTAAATAATTTAATCCTAAAGAATGAGTGGGTCAAACAAGAGATTATAGAAACAATTAGTAACTTTATTCAAGAGAATGACAATAAGGAGACAACATACCAAAACTTGTGAGTTGCAGTAAAAGCAGTTATTAGAGGAAGTTATTTACCTCTGAATGCGTACATGAATAAAACAGAGAAAATGAAGATCAATAAATTGGACATGCAACTGAAAAATTAGAAAAAGAATAAATTGAAAATCCCCAATTAAATATTAAATTAGAAATACCGAAAACCAAAGGAGAGATTAATAAAATTGAAATTAAGAAAACTATTGAATTAATAAATAAAACTAAGAGCTGGTTTTATGAAAAAAAAAACAATAAAATTCATTGATCTTTAGTCAATATGATAAAAAAAATGAAGAAAACCAAATTACCAATATCATTAATGAAAAGAGTGAATCTACCTCCAATTAAGAGGAAAATAAAACAATAATTAGGAATTATTTTGCCCAATTGTATCCACATATATTTGACAATCTTAGCGAAACAGATGAATATTTACAAAAATATAAATTGCCCAGATTAACTGAAGAGGGTATAAAATACTTAAACAACTCCATTTCAGAAAAAAAAAAATTGAACAGCCATCAATGAACTCCCTAGGAAAAAATCTCCATGGACAGATGGATTTACTGATGAATTCTATCAAACATTTAAAGAACAATTGATTTCAATACTCTACAAACTATTTGGGAAAATTGGAGGAGTCCTACCAAATTCTTTTTATGACACAAATATGGTACTGATACCTAAATCAGGAAGTGACAAAATAAAGAAAGAAAATTACGGACCAATTTCCCTCATGAATATAAATGCAAAAATTTTAAATAAAATATTAGCAAAAAGACTACAGCAACTTATCATGAGAATAATACACTTTGATCAGGTAGGATCTATTCCAGGAATGCAAGGATGGCTCGATATTAGGAAAACTATCAGTATAATCATGCATATCAACAACAAAACTAGTAGAAACCACATGATTATCTCAATAGATTCAGAAAAGGTTTTTGACAAAATACAGCACCTATTCCTATTAAAAACACCATAAAGTATAGGTAAAAATGCAGTCTTCCTTAAAATAATACGTAGCATCTATCTAAAACTATCAGCAAGTATTATATGTAATGAGGATAAGCTAGAAGCATTTCCAATAAGTTCAGGGGTGAAATCAGGATGTCCACTATCACCTCTCTTATTTAATTTGGTACTAGAAATGTTAGCCATAGCATTAAGAGAAGAAAAAGAAATTGAAGGAATCAGATTAGGCAAAGAAGAGACTAAGCTATCACTCTTTGCAGATGATATGATGATATACATAGAGAATCCTAGAGAATAAAGTAAAAAACTACTTGAGATAATTTTAAAAATTAGCAAAGTTGGAGGATATAAAACAAATCCACATAAATCCTCAGCATTCCTATATATTTCTAACAAAATCCAACAAGTAATAGAAAGAGAAATTCCATTTAAAGTTATTGTAGATATTGTAAAATATTTGCAAATCTACCTGCCCAAACAAACCCAGGACCTATCCAAACAAATTTACAAAACACTTTTCACACAAATAAAGTCAGATCTAAATAATTGGAAAAAACAGCCATTGCTACTGGCTGTATAATTAAGCTAATATAATAAGCTAATACAATTAAAAATGAGAATTTTACCTAAATTAATTTACCTATTTAATGCCATACCAATCCCTCTACCAAAAATTATTTTATCGAACTATAGAAAATAGTAACAAAATTCATCTGGAAGAAAAAAAGTTTCAGAATATCAAGGGAATTAATGAAAAGAAATGCTAGGGAAGGTGGTCTAGCCATATCAGATTTTAATCTATAATATAAAGGCAGCAAGTTATCAAAACTACTTGGTACTGGCTGAGGAATAAAGTAGTGGATCAGTGGAATAGATTAGGTACATGAGACCTAGCAATCAATGACTATAGTAATCTACTGTTTGATAAACCCAAAGGACTCAGCTTCTGGAGTAAGAACTCACTATTTGACAAAAACTAGTGGGAAAACTGGAAAATAGTATGGAAGAAACTAGGCATAGACCAATATCTTACACCAAATACCAAAATCAAGTCTAAATGGGTGCATGACCTAGGTATAAAGGCTGATACTGTAAGCAATCTGGGAGAGCAAGGAATAGTTTACCTACCAAATTTGTGGAGATGGGAAGAAAATATGACCAAAAAAGGGTTAGAGAACATTACAAAATGCAAAATGAATAATTTTGATAACATTAAATAGAAAAAGGTTTTGTACAAATAAAGTCAATGTAACCAAGATTAGGAGGGAAGTGGAAAATTGGTGAAGAATTTTTACAACCAACATCTCTGATAAAGGCCTCATTTCTAAAATATACAGAGAACTGAATCAAATCTATAAGAACACAAGTCGTTCCCCAATTGATAAATGGTCAAAGGATATGAACAGACAGTTTTCAGAAGAAAAAATTAAGATATCTACAAGCATATGAAAAAAAATGCTCTAAGTAACTACTGATTAGAGAAATGCAAATCAAACAACTCTGAGGTACCACATCTCACCAGTCAGATCAGGTAACATGACAAAACAGGAAAATGATAAATGCTGGAGAGGATGTGGGAAAATTGGAACACTAATGCATTGTTGGCAGAGTTGTGAATTGATACAACCATTCTGCAGAGCAATCTGGAACTATGCCCAAAGGGCTATAAAAAAAAGTGTTATACCCTTTGACCTAGCAATACCACTTCTAGGGCTGTATCTCAAAGAAATCCTAGGAGTTGGAAAAGGACCCATATGTACAGAAATATTTATAGTAGCTCTATTTGTGGTGGCAAAGAATTGGAAATCAAGGGGATGCCCATCAATTGAGGAATGGCTAAGCAAGTTGTGATATATGAATGTAATGGAATACTATTGTGTCATAAGAAATGAGGAGCAGACAGGTTTCATAATTACCCAGAGAGACTTATATGATCTGATTCTGAGTGAGGAGAGCAGAACCAGCAGAACTTTGTACACAATTACAGACACACTGTATGTGTGATGACTAACTTTGATAAACCGGGTTCCTCTCAACAATACAAGGTTAGAAGACAACTACAAAAGATTCATGATGGAAAGGAATATCCACATCCAAAGAAAGAACTACAGAGTCCAAATGCAGATTGAAGCAAACTACTTGCGCGCTCTCTCTCTCTCTCTCTCTCTCTCTCTCTCTCTCTCTCTTGTGTTTTGTTTTGTTCCTTCTTTCTCATATTTCACTCCATTGGTCATAATACTTATTTACAACTTGACTAATGTTTAATGTGAAGGTATTTGTAAAACCTATATTTGATTGCATGGTGCCATGCCAGGGGTTGGGGGGAAGGGGAAAAAGAAGGAGAGGGTGAAAATTTGAAACTCAAGGAATTGTGGAACTGAATTTGTGAACTAAAAGTAAATAAATATATTTAAATTTAAGAAATAGAAGTGATAATAATGCCTCTACTTGCCTCAAAGCCTAGTTATTGGGGGAAAATGTTTTAGAAACTATAAACCCTATAGAAACATGAGTGGTGATTATTCCAACCTCATTTCTTATTTCAAAGTAAACTTCTCTCCTTTTTTCCCTGCTCCTTGCCAGGCTACTGGAATTTAGGGAAATAAAAAAGTTTTAAGAGTCATTTTCCAAGGAAAAACAAAGACAAAGAAAAAACTTTTGAGAAGTTCTAACTTTTGGGAACATCCAAGAAGGTTATTTACCTTATTAGAGAGAGTTATTCAGAGTGCCTATTTAGCAAGTGATAGAAATTCACATGGTGCCAAATTACTGAATGTGATTCTTTCTCCCTGCTATATACAGAGAGAGAGAGAAAGAGAGAGAGAGAGAGAGGGAGAGAGAGAAAGAGAGAGAGACAGAGAGAGACAGAGAGAGACAGAGAGAGAAAGTGAAAAAAAAACAGATTACCTCATAGACCCCACAGTCAGACCCTTAGTACTAGCCTGGACTCACAGAGCAGGTCCTAGGTATCTCTTTATAATCTAACTTGAATAGCAATCAGGACAACAAAGATAACAAAATCATCTTGTATCCAAGTTGACAAGCATTTATTAAGCTGATACTATGAGCTAAGTGCTGGGAATATATATATAAGCCCTGCAGGAATTTACATTTTTTTTAATTTTATTATAGTTTGCAACATTCATTTTCACAAGATTTTGAGTTACATATTTTCTCCCCATCTTTCCCCCACCCACCGCCCCAAAACAGCCATCCCAGTGTGTCCCCCCTCCCCCAGTCTATTCTCTCCTATGTCACTTTTTGGTAGGGCAGGATGGAT
>JAQQSU010003961.1:0-14215 GCA_028627135.1 Pseudochirops cupreus | reverse complement strand
GTATGAAGAGACTTCTGGATGGAGTCTTTGGATATAAAGCTGACAAAGTTCTGAATATCTGCTTCTCGCTGTTTCAATAGGCTATGGGCAGTAGGTCTTCTCATCATGGTTTTCGTAAGCTGCCGAGCATGGTCTGGAATTGTCACCCATTCAGACATCATACTGAGAGCTGTGCTTTGTACCTTGTCTTCTGGCACTATCTGATCCACAAGGCCTATTTTGAAGGCATCAGCAGGAGAGAAGAGCACCCCCAGTTGAAGGGCATGCTCTGCAGCTCTGTTCCCAATCGTGTTTATGAGGGTATCTTTAAGCCAGAAGGGCACCACAATGCCCAGCAGCGTTTCATTCAGACCAATGGTGTACTTGGGATTGTCGGCCATGATTCGGTAATCAGAAGCTAAGGCCATCAGGCAGCCTCCGGCAGGGCTTGATCCATTGATGGCTGCTATCACCACCATGTTGGAGACATACAGCTTCAGCCACAACTCTTGTACTGCTTTCCAATACTCAGCATAGTGCGCTTCATTCTTTCCATGCATCTCAGTAATATCCAGACCAGCAGAGAAGATTTTGGGGCTGTTGGATGTTAAGATGACACCTCTGCAACTTTTATCATTTTCCAGTTTCTCCCAGCTTATTACAAATTCTGTTAGTAATTCCAGATTTAAGCTGTTCACTGGGGGGTTCTTCAGCTTCATTGTAGCAATCCCAAGAGTTTGATCCAAATCCACTAGAATTCGGTGGTTACTAAATGGTCTTCTGGATGTTGCTGGGAAGCCTATAGAACTTGGCATTTTTTCCAGTCTGTGTTGAGTAGCACAGAAAAGAAAGGTTCCTGAGCGAAAGAGCCCGGAGCCCGGGCTGCTGAGCCCCACCTTCAGCGCCGATACCACCCTGAGCGCCATCTTTGGCCAGACCTCCTATATAACATCTTATAAACTGTAACTACATTTGCAATGGAATCTGCCAACTAGACTTCATTTCACACTGGATACAATATAAGAATCACACCCATTCCCATTTGAATCCCTGGGGGCTTCCCATCCCCATTCATTCAGCTATTATCCTCCCAAACATCATAGTTCAGTTTATTTCTATAACTGTAAAGCCTTAGGGCTCCAAAAGCAAGCTGTCTTCCCTCTTGGAGAGTCAGTATTGCTTTGGGCTACCTGCCTGTTGAGTTTCTGTTGCCCAACTAGGTCAACACAGGACTTTCCCTTCTCCTATATGCTTTCAGTCTTATTTCATCAGCCATCACTGGCAGAGCCATAGCATTCCCAAGGTAGAAGGTTCTAAGGTGACAGAAAACAAGCCTCAGTGGGAATTGTCAAAAAAAATGTTTGGCAGAAAAAAACAGAAGATAGGGCCAACCTCTGAACCAGGAAGACCTGGGTTCATGCCCAGGGTCTGACACATACTAGCCATGTAACTCAAGCAAGTCACGTAACCTCTTGGCGCTCCAGGCAATTTTAAGACTCGGAATAGATGCCAAACTACATTGGTAGAAGGAATTTCCTCACCGGAATTCTCTATTTATGCCTTCTCTTATGATAAGCAAGTGGGTCATACTGCAGTGAAATTACAGGTGTGATTGAAAAAAATATGCATGGATATCTGAATTTTAAGGAATACTCCAATAGTTTGTTTTATTTATATCTTTTTGTTTTTACATCAATCTTTTTCTCATATAGCTTCCTCTCTTCCCTCTTCAGTGAACTTTCTCTAGTAACAAAAAGGGCTAAATAAAAAATTGACATGTCTACATCTGACAGCTTATGATAATGTTTCACACTTAGGTCCCCTCACCTCCATAATGAAAGGAGGGAAATACCTTTACTTTTCTCTTCTCTGGGACCATGCACTGCTCACTGTAAAGATCGTTTCAATTTATTGTTCCTTTCATTCATGTTGTAGCTGTTGTACGTGTTATTTTACTGGTTTTGTGTACTTCAAGTAGCATCACTTCATACAATTCTTCCCATGGTTCCCTGCATATGTTATTCTCTTCCCATGAATACCTCATTTGTTGTTTCTTGTTGTTCAATCATTTGGTGTGAATTAGTCATTTAGTCTGATGCTCCATGATCCCTGGACCATACTGTCCATGGGGTTTTCTTGCAAATATACTGGAGTAGTTTGCCATTTCCTTCTCCAGTGGATTTAAGGCAAACAGAGGCTAAGTGACTTGCACAGGGTCACATAGCTAGTAAGTGTCTCAGGCCAGATTTGAATTCAGGTCTTCCTGATTCCAGGTCCAATGCTTTATTCCCTGAACTACATAGTTGTTTCTTAAAGAACAATAATCCACTAGACCAGTTTGTTCAGTGATTCCCCAATTAATGGGTGCTCACATTGATTCCAATATGTTTAGAATTACTATAGTGAATATAGGGCATTCCAAGTCTTAGTGTAATGTGAAGCTGTTGAGGACTTTTGGAACATTGATGTATATACAGGAATTTCTGTCCTTTACCTTCATAGTGTAACATGCCTAGCAATGGAATCTGAATCAAGGGGTATAGATCTTAGTCACTTTTGCTCTTGTGATTCCAAGTCATTTTTCAAAATTGTCAACCCAGTTTAGAGCTTCACCAACTAGCATACCTATTTTCTCAGAGCTCCTTCATTATGAATTACTTCCGTCTTCTGTTCATACAAAAGCTTTTTACATTTTTTTAAAATTTCATGTAGTCAAAATGGTCTACAATTCTTTTGTAAGCTTCATTATTCCTGATTTAGTTAAGAATTCTTCTCCTGAAGAATAATTTTGATTACATTAAACTTAAAAGGCTCTGCACAAACAAAACAAATGCAGCCAAAATTAGAAGGAAAGCAGGAAACTAGGAGGAAAATTATAGCAAATTTCTCTGATAAAGCCTTTATATCTCAACTATATAGGGAATTGAGTCAAATTTATAAAAAATAAGAGCCATTTTCCAGTTGATCAATGGTCAAAAGATATGAACAAGTAGTTTTCCGAAGAAAAAATCAAAGCTATCAGTAGTCACATTTAAAAACTGCTCTAAATCACTATTGATTAGAGAAATAGAAATTAAAACAACTCTGAGGTAACACCTTATACCTATCCGATTGGCCAATGTAGCTTTAAAGGAAAATGACAGATGCTGGAGAGGATGTAGAAAACAGGGACACTAATGCGTTGTTGGTAGAATTGTGAACTGGTCCAACCATTCTGGAAAACGATTTGGAGCTGTACCAAAAGGGCTATAAAACTGTATATACCCTTTGACTCAGCAATGCCATTACTAGGTTTGTATGCCAAAAAGCTCAAAGAAAAGGGAAAAGGACTTATTGTACAAAAATATTTGGAGCAGTTTTTTTTTTGTGGTGGCAAAGAATTGGAAATGAGGGGATGCCCAATTTGTGGTATATGATTGTGATGGAATGCTATCATGCCATGAGGAATGATGAGCAGGATGCTTTCAGAAAAAACCTATTATGTCTTATATGAACTGATGCAAACTGAAATGAGCAGAAACAGGACAACAATGTACGCAGTAACAGCAGTATTGTAAGGATGATAACTGTGAAAGACTTAGTTATTCTGATCAAGACAGTGATCCAAGCCAATTCCAAAGGACCCACGATGAAAAATGCTGTCCACCTCTAGAGAAAGAGAACTGATAGATGACCTCTGAGTACGGATTGAAGCATATTTTGTTCACTTTCTTTATTTTTCTAGTTTTGTGTATGTGTGTGTTTTCTTTTGCAATATGGTTAATATAGAAATATGTTTTGGATGACTTCCCATGTATAATTGATAACATATTTCTTGCCTTCTCAAGAGGTAGGGAAGGAACAAGAAGGAGGGAGAGAATTTGGAACTCAAATTTTAAAAAATGAATGTTGAAATTTTTAAAAATGTAATTGGGAAATATTTAACAAAGTAAATAACATTTAAAAAGAAAAAGAATTCTCCTCCTGGGCTTAGCATGAAAACCACCTCCTTTCATTGGCCTCCAATTTTGTTATCTTTGCTGATTTGTGAGGTGTGCGAGTGAAACTTCAGAGTTGTTTTGATTTGCATTTTCTCAGTTGGTTGTCATCTTTTATATGGTTTTTTTTAATAATTTGTGATTCTTCTTTTGAGAGCTATTTGTTCATATCCGTCAATGACTTAATTATTGAGAAATAGCACAGATAGATGGATAAATAGATTATTTTAAAAGGCAACAACAAAAAGAAGACAGCTCTTGGTCTTAGATGGGATGGGATGAGATGGGATGGGACCTATGATTTCATTGATAAGGAATTCCCAATGAAGAAACTCCATCTATCAATGCAGATCAGTACCTGCTCTACAAATTAGTGTTTGAAGAGTTGTCTGGGACACTGAGAGGTTAAGTGTCTTGCCTAGGACCACACAGACAAATTTGAATTCAAGTCTTCCCACCTTCAAAGTTAGCAAAGCCAGGTTGCTTCTCTAGTAATAAGATTAATTATAGTAATTGCCTCCCTAATGTTCATCCATCCTTGCATGTCTGGTATAAATCCAATTTGATCACAATGAATAATTTTTGGATATGTTGCTTGAAGTTTTTTCCCCTCATTATTTTTTCATTCAGACAACTAGGTGGTACAGTGGGTAAAGCACTGAGCCTAGAGCCAGGAAGACTTGAGTTCAAATCCAGCCTCAGACACTTACCAGCTGTACTACCTTGGTCAAGTCACTTAATCCTGCCTGCCAATTTCCTCAGCTATAAAACGGCAGTCATTGCAGCACCTACCTCCCAGAGATGTTGAGGATCAAATCAGAATAATGTTGTAAAGTGCTTGGCACATAGTAAGTGCTTAATAAATGCTTCTTCACTTCTTTTCAAATCAGTAAATTGAATGTTCATTTCTTACTTTTTGTGCTGTTTTGTAAAAATTAGAGACTCCCTCCCCAGTTACTGCTGGGATCAGGCACCAGAATAGCTTGGTGAAATGATTCCCCAATGTCTCTTCCAGAGAAACCATGTGGAATACTTTTCTGATGATTTCAGTAAACAAGCAACACGGTTTTCTTTGCAGAGCATGTTGTTTTGTCCAAAGTCAAAGATCCACCACATCCAGCGAGGAGAGATCTCAAAGATCATCCGGGAATGTAAAGAAGAAAGTTTTTGGAAGAGAGGTATTTCCAAAAGTTTTTAAATCCTTTGTTAAAACTATGTTTGTTAGGGATATTACCGATAGTTGTCCAAACATTATATTATAGCCTGAAATTTATGTTAATACTTGATAACTTTTTTCATTTTTAAAAGTAAACTTATTTAAAAACAACAATGACAAACAACTCCTTTGATTTTCAGTGTTTTAAGGCTGCCTAAAATTTAAGATCTAAATTCCCTCAGAATAGAACCACAGCTGTTTAACAAGATGCTTTTTTTGCTTATCATATACCTTACTCAGTGCTATCTTAAGCACTTTTCAATTCAAGAAAAGTTTATTAAGCAGGATACTGTGCAGAATGCTGGAGACAGCAAAGCATAAAGTAAGCAGCTCTTGCTTCATGAGCAAAGGCTTTCTGGGAGAGAAATGGGCACATAACATAGAATGTGTCCATTTCTAGACTAGTCTTACTTCACAGATAAGTTCTACCTTGGAAGGAGCCTACTAGAGAGGAGGTATAGCATGGCAGCATTTCTGTAAAATGGAGTCTTATTTGTATTGTGCTACTAAAATTTTCATCTAATATATGCATTCAAAAATCACTTAACCTCTCTGGACCTCAGTGTCCTCATTTATAAAATAGATTTACATAGCACTTTAAGGTTTGCCCCATGCTGAACATAAAATGTGATCTCATTTGATTCTTACACCAGCCCTGGAAATCTGTCATGCTCCTACTATGCCACTTAGTTAGTGGCCAAAAGAATGTTGGACCAGATGATTCAGCTCTAAGTAGATGCCCTTTGGCTCTTACTTTACATGAATTGAAGAGAACTTGGCTTTAAAATGGTCCTAGTGCCTTCTGTTGTCCTGATCTTGCACAATGCTAATGTTTCCCTTCTGAGATCACATCTGGTTTACTCTGTATATATCTTGGAGGTATATGGTTGTTTGCATGGTGCCTGGCACGTAGTAAGCTCCTGATAAATGCTTGTTAACTTGATCTGACTTGCTCAGTGCTTGCCAATTTTGGCATGCACTCAACCTCAGCTATCTAGAAAATTAGTCTAGTAGTTTCTATTCATTTTGCTTCAGCATGACTATTCATTGTGTTCCTAGAAGTGGACAGTTGATCACTCCCCCAAAAAACTTAGATGATTTTTTAAAAAGTAATTTATGGTGTCTTAGTAGGCTTATTGGAGAAGGAAATGGCAGACCACTCCAGTATGTTTGCCAAGAAAATGCCAAATGGGGTCGCTAAGAGTCAGACGTGATTGAAACAACCAAATGAAAACAGTAGGCTAACGCTTCAGTATGACCCACTTAACTATTTATCAGCAAGACATTTAAATACTGAATGAAAAAAATGTTGCTGTTGGTTTCCTTTTTTCAAGATTGATAAAAAGAGTTGCATTTGTCACTGTGTTCTGCTGTATGTGAGAGGTCACTTTGACACTTAAAATAAACAGAAATAAGAATTCTTTCCAGACAGAATTACCCATCTCCAAAAACCTGAAATTCAAAACTGGTGCCAGCTTTGTTGATTATGTGTGTCTGTATGCTACATAGCACTTAGTACATTGTGGGTGAATAATAAATGTAATCAGCAACTGGACTGGCCTCTGGCCCAGAAATTTATGAACTATGAACCAGAAGCTACAGTTAAGGCTGGGTACAATGGAGTTCAAAAAGAACCAGAGAGGAGCTGTTACTCTTTGTGCTATTAATGTTAAAAGGAAATAAACTCAGCGCAATCCTTATTAGTTTCAGAATTTGTATCTGGGAAGGGAGACTTTTAAATTTTATTTGGAAGACTTTAAATATTATTTACTTATTATTAAGTATTATGAAATATTTTCTTAAAATTCAAAAATTTTAAGGGAATAAATTTAGTTAAATTGAATTCATTTGTCGAAATTAAATATTAATTTAATATTAATATTTAATTAAATATTAAATGAAATGTTATTTAATATTATTTATTTTATTTGAGAGACTTTTATTTTAGCGGCTTCAAATATTATTATTCAGAAGTATTTTTGTTTTTGCAGCTCTCCCTCTGTCTCTGGTAGGGATGCTTGTTACTCAAGGACTTGTCCACAAAGGTATGATTTAAAATATTTGGTTCTTTAATTCTGGAGAGGCAGTATGATGTTTTGTAAAGACAAAATTGACCTTATGGCCAGGAACACTGGGGTTCAAGTCCCGTCTCTGAAACATAATGTCTGTATGACCCTGACCTTGAGCAAGTCACTTAACCTCACTGCTCCCTAGGGCCTCTGTATTACTGTAAGTGGTAGAGATGTTATCTATAGGCAATGATAAAGGAAGTTGCTCATAGGCAGCTCCCTGAACCACTACAGGCCCCCTTCTACCTCCCCCCCCAACCACCCTGTCACATCATTCTAAGTATTCCACTCTTGGTCTCCTTCTTGAGCTAAGGCACCCTCCCTGCAGACTGCACTTCTGAAGTGTGCTAAGGGTCAGAGCCCATTTCCCTCTTTGTTTTTCCTTCCCATCTCCCTTCCCAAATGGTTCCTTAGATCAGTCAGGCTGCCTCAGTGTAGAACACCAAAAATAATGACAAGAAACCACTTTTTTTTTTTAAACTAACCAAGTCACCTCTGTACTGTCCAGCATCCTCAGTGGTTTGGTTTACTTTGTACTCAACTGAAACTAGTAAACTTTGAGCAGTCTTTAAAAAAACCATCTAAATCTCTGTGACCATCGAATTTAGAAGATGTTTCTAAACATTTGTGAAAGTTTTGTTTGTGCCACATGGTGCCCACCTCTGGGTTAAGTGCCCCTTGCTGGTTCCTAAAATAGCCATTAAGGCATTCTACTACTCTCCACCATTGATGACCTACTCGAACTTTTCTCCATTTTTTCCCCTTGACATGTATTTCCTTCTCCACCTTAGGCATTTACCTCCACAGGTGGCAGCTAAGGATAAAAGAACCAGTGACCCCTGTTTTAACTTATTTTATTAAATTTCAATACTCAGAATCAGCCACCACCTCCTACAGGGACAATGGGAGAAAGTGTCCTAGTTCACTTTTTAAGACTCCCATTGGGAATGATGGCAGCATATTATAATGTTTGCAAGAGGCCAACGAAGAGCTGACTAAGCTACTTTAAGTCCTGTAAGGCCTTTGTGATAGCAATTAGGTATCCCCAGGTGTTGTACAGTTTAAGTTACAGAGTGCTTACTAAGAATGAGTTTGAACTATGCAGGCTGGGTAGAGATGGGGACTATACACTGTGATTTCATTAGTATGGGGATCTCCCTCTATTGATGCAGGTTGACAACATATAGTTTTAGAAACCACAGTACAACAGAAGCTGACTTACTCAGGGTCACACTGTGTCAGTGGCAGGATTTCCAGCCAAGTCTGTGTGGCTCTGGGCAGCATATGGCACAAATAACCTCTCTGTTCAGAATATCTTAACCTTTTTTGTGCAGTGGGACTCTTTGTCAGTTGAGGTGAAACCTATGCACTTTTCTCAGAAAAATGTTCTAAAATGCATCAAATACATATAATTCCAAAGGAAACCAATTATATTGAAATAAAAATACATTTTTCCCCTCCAAATTGATACTGGGCCTGAAATCTGTTCATGAACCCTTTGAGGGTCCTTTAACCCTAGGTTAAAAACTTCTCTGCACTCTACAATGATGCAGGCTAAATATATTATGAAAATTCAGAATGGTCAGGGTGCTGGATGAGGAACTATGTGCTTTTGAACTCTGTGTCTGTTTTATTTTATTTGCTGACCTTAGATAAGGTCCTGAATTCTCTGTTTCAGATCTAACTACAGATTTGTTGCTCACTTAAACCCAGTATTTGAGTTACAAACTTTGAGATAGTTTTATTACTATATTAACCTCAGTGAATCATAGCAGAGGTCTTTTTTCATAGAACTGTGTAAGATCTTCGGAATGATTCTTTATAAGGAATGAATGTACAAGTTTCCTTGATTTTCTGAACTTAAATTACTTGCAGACTGAAATAATTCATCGTTCTATGTTCTGTTGTCCCTTAGGGTATTTGGCATCAAACCCAAGATTTGGATCATTGCCGAAAGTGGCACGTAAGTCTTAAAAGCTAACTGAAAAAAGAGTCAAGTTGGGGGGGCGGGATCATCCATCAGAAAGTGCTTACTAGGCATTCATTATGTGCCAGAACAGTGCTAAACCCTGGAGATACCAAGATAAGCAAAAACAGGGTTCCTGCCTTCAAGAAGCTATTCAGTGTTTTAGCAGTGACTTCTGTTCTTCGTGACCTAGTGGGAACAATTGGGAAATGCTTCCTAAAAATGGTGGGATTTGAGCTGAGTTTTGAGGGAGCTAGGAGATGAAGGTGAGGAGGGAGAGCATGCCAGTCATAAGGAAAGGTGCAGGGTCACAGGATAGATGCAGGAGTGGGGAGCCACATGTAGCCCTCTAGATCCAGACTTCATAGAACAAATCCCCTTAATAAAAATATTTGTTCTGTTAAACTTGGACATAGTCAAAAGGCAGCATCCAAGGATCTAGAATCCAAACTTTACAGAACAAATCCCCACAATAAAAGGATTTGTTCTGTAAAACTTGGACTTGGTCAAAGGACCACACTTGAGGACCTAGAGACATGTGGCCTCGAGGCTGCAGGTTCATCGTGCCTGGATAAGAGTATTGTTGTATGAGGCTCCTTGAATAGACCAGTATAGATGGATGTGTAGGAGTAAAGTGCAAGAGGAGGGAAAAGATAGGAAGGGCCCAGGTTGGGAAGGGCTTTAAATGTCAAACAGAGAATTTTATATTTGATGTTCGAGATAATAGGAGCAACTACAGCTTATTGAGTAGGGGTAGGGGGATGACTCAGTCAGACCTAAAGGAACGTTTACCTTCTGTTGGAGGGAGGCATCAAGTACATCTCTAAATATCTATAGAAAATAAATGCAAAGTGAATCAATAGTGTTGAGAAAGAAGGTACTGGTATTGGTGGAACTGGGAAAGAACGTGCTGCTTGTACCACATCTTGTCCCATAATGAAGGAAGTGAGGGATTCTATGAGGTGTAAGTGGGGAAGGAATGCATTGTAGATATGAGAGATGAGGATGAAGAAAAAAGCTTTCATTAAGCACTGTATGCCAGACACTAAGTTCTGGGGATACAGATACAAACAAGCAAGATAGTGCTGCCCCCAAGCAGCTTATATATGAGTAATAGAGGAAGGACAGTTTGGCTGGGTAGTAGAGTGCAGGAAGCCGTTGAAAGCAGTTAGAAACCCTCAGCTACCAAATAAAGCAGAAATACATCACAGACAGTCCTCAGGCTCTGAGGGTTTCCTGTTTTTTCAGTTATTGTCCAGTTAAAATGAAAAATTTCTAGTTGTTGTCTAGTAGAAATGTGCATTTCTCTCCTTGTTGCATTTACCTGTGCATTTAGTGGTTTCAGTAGTAGTTTCAATAGTGGTTTTCAGTTCCCAGTAGTAATAACAGCTAACATTTATGTACTAGTTACCATGGGCCAAGACCGTGCTAAAAACTTGGCACATGTTATCTCATGCCATCCTCACAACAACCATAAGCAGTAGGTGTTTTATCTTCCCTGTTTTACAGATAAACTGAGGCAGACAAGGTTAAGTGATTTGCCCAGGGTCACATAGCTAATAAATGTCTGAGGCCAAATCTGAATTCAGGTCTTCCTGATTCCAGGTCCAGCACTCTGTACATTGCACCACCAAACTTCCTGGTCAGAATTTCACCTTATGGCAACCCAGCTAAATGTAGTCTTCTAGGAATATAGTATGTATGAACATGGGATCTGATTGTAATATATTTACTACATACTAGGGTATGGACCCCTAACTCTAGAGTATGATATCTCTAACAAAAATTATACATTTCAGTAATACTCTGTTATCAAATTTAAATATCAGAAGTAGAAATAATATGCAGGAAATAGGGGACAGAGGTCATTTCCAAACCAGGTTGCCTGCATTCTATCCTTCCTCGTCCTCCCACTAGAACTTGGACTTTGCCCCTGGCAGCCTGGGTTCTGAGAGATGAACCTTGGCCATCCCTTTCCTAGTATCATTGTCCCACTTTCCAACTCTAGCTCCCTTTTATGTGCTGTTTTTCCACAAGGTTGAGAGCAGGGCAGAGTCTATCTTATTTGTTTGTATTTGTGTCTTCAGAGCTTAGCACAGTGTCTGGAATATAATAAGTGCCTAATAACTGCCTTTTGTTTTATTAATTTGTACTGGGAAGTAGGTTCCCCTTTTGCCTCCTCTTCAAGCTGGTGTGAGCAGAAACTACCCTCACCCCCTGAGTCCATGAAAAAGACCTTCCCTCTTTTCTTGGGATGGTCACTCACCCAATGACAACAGTATCCTCCCAACTACTTGAATACACATTTATTTCATGCCACACGTGAGTTAATATATGATGTGGAGACCATCATATATTCCCCTACTCCCAGGAGAAAGCTCTGTCCTGGAAGTGACACCCTTACCTCAGCTGGCCCAGAGCTGTAGCTAGGACAAGCTGCCTTATCCCCACCCCTCTCCCTTCCACCCTCAGCTCTTACTACTACCAATTAAACTCTCAAGAATATCCAGTTTTTCCAAGTCTCTTCTGGATGTAGATGAACTTTGTTAATAAGAACATTTTCTAGGATGATTTGTAAATCAGTTTCTTAAAGAGATGAGAATTGATTCTGTTTTAATGCAATACATAGGTAATTGGATAAGAATTTAATGGTTAAGTCAATTTTTTTTAAACAAAGGCTAACATTTTATAACCTTCTTTTACAGTTGCTGGTGTCTTGGGATTTGTCTTGGGAAAGGTGTCATACATAGGAGCATGCCAGAATAAATTTCATACCATAGAATTCGAACTTCGGGGGGCAGGTTTTGGACCAGGCCATAACAGGTAAGTGGTTCATCCTACTGAGGGAAGGTAATGGAAGAGAGAAGTGATGGGGTGGCAAGAATTGAATGAAAACTCACTGATCTTCTGTGGCTGCCCAAATAGTTTCCAAAACCTATTCCACCCCCATCGCCACCCCCACCCCCATTGAAGGTCTGGCCAAATCTAGATTGGTCTAGCCCACAGTTTCTGATAAGACCTTTTCTGGCCCTACCTTCCCGTAATAGTTCCTTTCCTGCTAGAAAAGCAGGAACCTCTATTTGTGACAACAATATCCTCCCAACTACTTGAATACACATTTATTTCATTTGATTCTTTATATCAACCCTGCAAGGTAGGCAGACAGTTTTAATATCTCCCTTTTACAGATGAGGAAACTGAAACTAAGGAGCTGTCACTTGTCCATGGTCATACTAACAAACCAGAGCCCAGAAATTCTGACTTCTAGCACAGTAGTTTTTGGGTTTTTTTTTTTTAGCTTTGTTAGCTTTTTGGTTTTGTTTTTGCGATTGGATCTCCCTGCCCAGGCTAGGAGTTCAGCAGCCACACATAGGCTGACCCCATCACTGATAAGCACAGGAGCTTTTTCCATCTAACCTGATTTCCCCTTCCTTAGGCTGCCTGGTAGCCCTCTGCACCTGGGGACTTGCCATATGTATCAGAGCCAGTCATAGTGTGGACCTCTGATGCCAAAGCTTGGCATTCCTGGGCTCATGCAGTGCATCAGCCTCAGCTTCCCCCATTGCAGGGATTACAGGTGTTTTCCGACCTGCTTTGGTACAGTTCTTGTTCTCAAGAAGCCTGTATTCTATCATGAGACATGCATGTGCATGTATAGGCATATGCAAAATATACATTGAAGCATATACAAAGTACAGGCATAGGCACATACAAAGTGCCCATGTGAGCATGTACGAGGTAACCTTGGAGAAGGGGGTGTTAGCAGCAGAGGAAGAGGCAGGTAAACCAGGAAACCACCCAGATAGCAGTTGGGAGCTCTGTATTGGCACAGAGTAGAGAATAAAAGAACTATGAACAAGTATGGAAAGTAACACATTATACACACACACACACACACACACACACACACACACACACACACTGCATTAAGTGTGTTTTTGAAAGGATGTTTTTCCTCTTTGGAGAATTAGTTATTAAATAAGTAGCATTGTTTTTTGGTATATGGCATGGCATTATTAAAAATATCATGTGTGACATCCTCATTGTTAACTTTGTACATTAGAGAAGTTTCACACACACACACACACACACACACACACACACACACACACACACACAGCAGCTAGGTAGCATATGGATGAAGCACCAGGCCTAAAGTCAGAAAGACTCATTTTCTTGAGTTCATAACTGGCCTCAGACACTTACTAGCTGTGTGACCCTAAGCAAGTCACTTAACCCTGTTTGCCTCAGTTTTCTCATCTGTAAAATGAGCTGGAGAAGGAAATGGCAAACCACTCCAGTATCTTTGCCAAGAAAACCCCACATGGGGTCATGAAGAGTCAGATACAACTGAACATACACACGTGTGCACGTGTGCCCACGTACATACACATAAGTATAAGTGTATACGTATACACAAATACATATTGATGTATGTGTGTATACATATATACATCTATACTGCAGTATATATGTACAAGCTGCCTTGTATCTGTGTGTAAATACATTTATATATACACACATTTTCTGTATAATGTAGACATGATTGCAATTATCTCAAAAGGATTGGACAGAATTAGAAGTGAGGTTTTAAAGATTTTACTAGTTTGGGTCTATTTTTTTGTATTGTAAAGTTGATTAGATGTAAATTGGAAAGTACCAGCATTATTTAACACATATTTATAGCTCCCAGCTTTAGCAGGAGTTCTTAAAAATAGGAAAAGCCAGAGCATATCCCTTAATGGTTTGTCAAAAGCAGAGACTCCTGAGAGAAAACTTGAACAATCCTTCTCTTTGTGCTTCTTGATTTTAGGCACTGCCTTTACACCTGTGAAGACTGCAAAACAAAGCACCAGTTGAGTCAGAAGAGTGGTTCACAGGCCTCTGCCTCCTGAACTGGTGCCTGTACCTTTAAAGCCTTCCCAGGCCTTTGCATTTCATGTTTCCTTGGCACTTCACATAAGATGCATATACCAGACTGCAATGAAATGTATGCTTTTCTGCACTT
>JAQQSU010003960.1:0-14216 GCA_028627135.1 Pseudochirops cupreus | reverse complement strand
ACAAATCCCACTTGCAGCTGCTGCTAATCCGCTCACCTGAGAGGCTCCTCCACTCCTCCCGTCCAGTCGCCCCCGGGGCACAGCCGCAGGGCAGGCTGGTTTCAGTTCGCAGTGCTGATATGGTTCCTCGTAGCCAAGCTAACTTTAGTGGGAAGTATCTTTGTGTGCATTTTGGAGTTCTAGGATTGGTTTAGAGTTCTGTTTTATGGGTATTTTGGGGTGGCTATGTGAGAGCTGCAATATGTTGCTGCTGCTACGCCACCATCTTGGCTCCGCCCCCTCATAAGTTTCTTTGATCAGGGTTTTGTGTCATTTGGTTCTATAGTTAACAATGACACCTATACATGTCCTCTAGTTAATGCTCATGAAACAGGATCTAATAGCACCATACCATACCAGATGAGGGTTGTCTCTGCAAAGAAAACAAAATGTTCTTCCTACCACATGTTGTCTGATTTTTCTCTTCTTCAAATACAATGTTGGGTTTTTTTTCTTTTTGGAGGGGGGGGGTAAGGCAGTGCAATTGGGGTTAAGTGACTTGCCCAAGGTCACACAGCTAGTAAGTGTTAAGTGTCTGAGGTTGGATTTGAACTCAGTTCTTCCTGACTCCAGGACTGGTGCTCTATTCACTGAGCTACCTAGTTATCCCTAAATACAATGTTAAAGTAAATTCTGATGCACAATACTTGAGGGTAACTTAGATCACCAATGCCCAACTCCTATTAGATGGAAAGAGGAGATATAAAACAGTTCCCTTAAAATTAGAAATAAAATCTTTATTGTGGTTGTTGGTTTTCATTGTTCAGTTGTATCTGACTTTTCTTAACCCCACTGGGGATTTTCTTGGCAGAGAAACTGGAGTGATTTGTCATTTCCTTCTCCAGCTCATTTTACAGATGAGGAAACTGAAGGAAACAGGGCTAAGTGACTTGCCCAGGGTCACACAGCTACAAAGTGTCTGAGGCTGGATTTTACTTCAGGACTTCCTGACTCCAGGCCTGACCCTCTATCTACTGCTCTGCCTAACTGCCTCTCTATCTTAGAAGTTCTTTCAAATTGTAATTGAATTTCTTAGTTTCCGTCTCTGTCCCTTCTTCAAATTTGAGAACTAAAAGGTGATTTAATGTAATGGAATAATTTATTTACTTATTTATTTTGGATTTTTCTTTTTTTTTTTAATTTATATATTTTTTTAAATTTACTTTTGGTTTACCAGATTCAGTTCCACAATCACTTGAGTTTCAGATTTTCTCCCCTCCCTCCGCCCCTCCATGGTGGCGTGCAATCATGTATAGGATCTGCAAATATTTTCACATCGTAAAATTGTTTGGTTGTATAGAAGGGTTGTAACCAATGAGTGATCACTGGAAAAAAAGGAGCAAAACCAAACATGAAAAAGAATGATAGCATGTATTGCTTCAGTCTCCATTTAAACTATAGTCTTTCTAGATCTTTCTCTGAATTTATATATCTCCTTCCATCCTGAGGCTTGTAGAGTTGTCTTTTAGCTGTGCATTGCTGAGAAGGGTCCAGTTTATCAAGGTTGGTTGTCACACATACGATGTATGTGCGATTGTGTACAAATTTTTCCTGGTTCTGCTCTTCTCACTTAGCATCAGTCTGTATAAGCCTCTCCAGGTAATTATGAAGTCCATCTCCTTCCCATTTCTTATAGCACAATAGTATTCCATTCCATTCTGTAATGGAATAATTTAAATAGCCATACTGGAGAATGTAGACTATTCTATGAGATTGTGTCTTTGTCTGTCTTGCTGTCTCACACACATGCTTTCTCTCTCTCTCTCTGTCTCTCTGTCTTTCTGTCTGTGTCTCTCTCTGTGTCTCTCTGTCTCTCTTATACACACACACACACACACACATACACACACACACACACACACACATACACACACATACAACTATATAAAAGAGAAAGTAGTTAAAGTTTGGTCACAAATCTCCTGGCTAGAGTGATTTCTAGAGGTTTAGGGCAACTCACAAATGTAATCTATGACCAAGGCTTCACAATGTGACCACATAGACTAGGTGTAAAAGGGTCTGTTCCTCCCTTTCTCTTGTTACCTCTGACTAAAATTGTGCCATGAATTCTCCTAATATACTCAGGATAAATAATTCATGTCTAGGTTTTCCCCAAGGTGGGTGAAAATATCCCTGATTCCTAAATAAGCACTCAAGGTACTAAATGCAGCTTTGTTTTAATGCCGCAAAAAACACGTAAGAAACCAAAGACAAAACCCCATCGATGGTTATGTAATGCACTTAGAAATAGCCAAACAGTCCATCAGCTCCTATCATAAGGTGGGCCCACCTCCAAAAGGCGGCTCATCAGACAATCCTTTGACATTCTGGTGAGTCCATCTTTCTCGTGCATATTTGATGACCACCTTGCTATTGAGGCATTTCCCTTGGAAGATAAACATACTTCAGGAATTGCTTAACAAACAGTCCCCTTCCCATTGGCCCTGCCTACCTCGATAACTCACCAGCTTTGCTCTCCAAACAGACGATCCTCTTCTGCCCTTATGCAGAGTATGTTGCTGCAGGAAATCCCCTTCTCACTCATGGCACAGTGGATAGAGTGCTGGGCTCAGAAAGACCTGAGTTCAAATCCAGCCTTAGATACTTACTAATCATGTGCTTCTGGGCAAGTCACTTAACCTCCATCTGCTTCATTTTTGCCAACAGTAAAATGGGAATCATAATGGCATCTATCTACCAGACTTGTTGGGAAGATTGAACAAAAGAATATTTGTGAAGCACTTAACACAACTGATGCTTAATAAATGCACATTCACTCCTCTCCCCCATTAAGTTTCAATCAATGGTCAACTTGAATTTCTTGCATCTTATTAGCAAGATACAAGTGGGCACGCTCACATCCCAGGGGAAGCCCTTTGGATGTCTCCAGAGAAGGGCCTGAAACCTCATCTTATCAAGTAGCATGTGACTTCTTCAATCATCCCTCTTAAAAAGCAGGTAATGCATTTGGAAGCAGTGGTCTAAAAGGTCTTTTGGGTTTTAGATGTTTTACAGTTAAGTAACCCTTTATCTCATGTAAAACGTTGGAAAGGATCTTCACAGTAAAATCACAGGAAATTTCACAGAAGTTCATAGTTGAAGAGGTATTCCAGTTCAAGATACTAAAGGTTATCTATTCCAAGCCATATTTGAACTGGAATGCCTTTATTGCCCATTCAACAAATGGTCATCCAGTATTTGTATGAAATTCCACCACTTGCACAGTAGAGTAGTTTCCCCAAGGTAGAGAATCATAGATTTAGAGCAGGAAGGGGCCTTCAAGTCTAACTTGTCCAGTCCCTTCATTATATAGATGAAAAAACTGGTCTAAAAAAGTTAAATAATTTGACTTGTCTAAGATTACACAGGGGGTAAATAACTGAGCTGGTATGTGAGCTAATATCTAATGGTTTTAAGCTCAATACTCCTTCTATTATGCCAAGATGCCTCCCTAAAATTACCACTAACTGTTGGGAATTCTTTCTTTACATCAAGCTAAATTTGTCTTTTTGCAATTCACCACCTTTACTTCTTGCCTTGTATCATTGTCTCTAGTTCTCTACCTTCTGGGTCCAAATGAAACATGTCAAGCTTGTTATCCATGTGACAGTCAGTCCTTCAAATAAAAATTGCTATCATGTCCTTCCCCTTTCCTACACTACACACACAGACACACAGACACACAGAGACACAGACACACTATAGTGCCTTTTCTAGGTTAAACATTCCCAACTCTTCCAACTGATCTTTAAATCATAGGATTTTTTCATTAGTTCGTAGATTAATTTGCTGCAGATGACCTCAGAGATCATGTTGTTTCATCTCTCGCTTGTTTACAAATGAGAAAAGAGAAATCATTTGAAGTAGAGTGATTTGACCAAAGTCAATCAGGTGATAAGTGTCTGAACTGGATTTTGAATTCAGGTCTTCTAAGTTCAAATCCAGTATTTTTTCTGCTGCATAATATAGTCTCTGGAAGGGGCCTACTGTGCCATGTAGGCATCCCTTACTCTTAGAGAGTTCAATGGAGATTGAATCACTTGCCCAAGGTCACAAAGGTAGTAGGTAGCCAGTCCAGAGTTCAAACTAGGACTTCTGATTCCAAAATCCAATGATTTCTTTATTATTCCATACTGTATCTTTGACAAATACAAAATCAGAAGTATCTTGATCCTTTTAATGGA
Organism: Pseudochirops cupreus; assembly: GCA_028627135.1. NCBI lineage: Eukaryota > Metazoa > Chordata > Mammalia > Diprotodontia > Pseudocheiridae > Pseudochirops > Pseudochirops cupreus. The sequence continues at coordinate 9,993 of JAQQSU010003960.1, read as the reverse complement.
ATATTGTGATAGTAATAGTTGACATTTATATAATGTTTTGAGTTTTACAAAGTATAAACATTAATATATTTGATACTCCCTACAATATATGTTTAAGTAATACTACAGTTATTGTTAACCACACTTTATGTATGAGGAAACTGAGGCACAATAGGCTGGCATCCACAGTCAGGATATGAACTCTCTGTCATTCTAAGTCATAAGCTCATAGATTTAGAGCTAAAAGAGACCTTAGAAGTCTGTCCAATCTTCTCATTTTTCAAATGAGGAACTGAGGTCTACTGAAGTTAAGTGACTTCCCAAAGACCATACTGGTACTAATTGGCAGCCATGGGATTGTATTGTTAACATATTTTTGCTATGTAAGGGACATGAAAGATCTTGGGGATGAATGTTATGGTAATGGGAATTTGAAGATCTTCCCTCCCCTTAATAAGTCTAAGGGAATTTGAAGATATTCCCTGTCCCCTAATAGGTCAAATGTAATCACATGGAGCCTGTGGTGGGAGAAGCTTGCTGAAGGGTGGAACAGAGCCCACAGGAAGCACGGAGTCAGAGAAGTTAGAACTGAAGGGAGGAAAGGACACACCCAGGGAGACAGCTAGGCTTATGAGTGTTGCTTTGTGGGAAGGCTAAAGGATGGTTTTGCTCTCTGCTGCATTGTGGTGTATTATCTTCTATGTTGCTATCATGGATTCAGTGTCCTGGTGTTGGGATTTGTTTTTCTGGTATCTGGATAAATGTTTTTGCTTCCATCTTCTATATGGAGAGTCCGTTATATTTTGAGACTGAGCACTATGCTGGGATATTGACAGTCGCCGTCAGTGCTATGAATATTGCACTGGTGCTACAGGGATTCAAACCTAGGTCTTTTTATTCCCAATCTCTTCTTCCTGCTACTGTGGGCAGGCTGCCTCCCAGTGCTCTTGCTAATACAACATTCTTCTCATTCTCTCCTCTCTGTATCATGAAAAAACTAGCACAATGAAAGATTCTTTTGGGGATGCCTTATGGGAAATTTAAGGGAAAGTTAAGACAGTATAACTGTAGGGAGTTATGGGAAGTTCATTGAAAGACTAGACTATAAGCACTCCATAAAACCTCTACTGTTTGGTTGGTGAGGAATAAATAACACTGCATTATTTTCTGTTGTGTAGGAATTTCTTACTTGTTTAGGCAAACAGGACATAAACTATATCTAGTCCATTGGGTTTTATTTGCAAAAATCATTTAATTCTATTTCATTCCAGTTCTATAAAACAACTATTTGTAAGTTAGGTTTACAGTAACATTGAAGAGGAGGTACATTTCTGAGTTGCAAGGATCCTTCTCCAGAGATTTTTCTGAAGCAAATTTCCTAATATGCATTTTAGGAAGCATATTTGGGTATTTCTTATGTTAATTGGAGCAATTCTGTAAACAGAATGGATAGGAATTGTTTTACATTTGGATCTCCCAGCTGGCATATATTTGCATTGATTTGGGCATTTGAAGGAAATTCAATTTGGTCTTTTTTTTTTAACTGTTTTAATATTAAAGTCCTACGTGATTTCTTTCCCCCTCTGAGGGGCCGTGTTCCTTCTCTGTTATTTTGGTTTGGTGACTGTCTCTAGCTATGTTTCCTTTCCTATTTTTATCTCCCTGAAGCTTTCTTTCCCTGATTCCATTACACCAATATTATCGGTCCTTCAAATATTCATCTCAACCTTCCTCTGGGAATAGCCTAGTGGTTAGCAGGTGGAGAAAATTTTCCCAAACTAATTTAACTCAATAACAAACATTTATTAAGCATATATACATGTAAATAAGTATAGTCCAAAGAAAAATGGAGTAGGTACAGAGTACTAACAATGAGGTTGAGTGGAGTGCAGAAGGGCATCAGAGAGATATATATGGTGCAGTGGGTAGAGCATGGAGTTCAAATCTTGCCTCAAATCTTTACTACTGTGTGACCTTGGGCAAGTCACTTAATTTCTGTTTGCTAGATTTTTCTCAACTTTAAGTTGGTGAATAATTATAGGACTTACCTTCCAGGGTTGTTGTAAAGATGAAATTAGATAATATTTAATGCTTAGCACAGTGGCCTGGCCCATAGTAGGTCCTATATAAATGCTAGCAGCTATTATTATTATTACCAGGAAAGGATTGATTTATGAGAAAGTGGCACCTGCATTGAGTCTTGAAGAAAAACTAGGATTCTGAGGGGCAGAAATGCAGTGCCACTAGTGCATTCCATCATGAAAAATGGTTTGTGAGAATTCATGGAGCTGAGAGATGGAGTATTAATTTTGAGGAATAACAATTCTAAATTGGCTAGGATATGAAATGTATGAAGAGTGGTAGTATGGGGACAGCTAAGTGGCACAGTGAATATAGCGCCAATTCTTAAGTCAGGAGGACCTGAGTTCAAATCTGACTACAGACACTTACTAGCTGTGTGACCCCAGGTAAGTCATTTAACCCTTATTGTTCAAAAAACCAAACCAAAACAAAAAAAGAGCAGTAGTATGAAATACTACTGGAAAGGTCAGTGGAGCAAGATGAAAACTAAAATCATTTTTGGGGTCATTTTCTGTATAAAGAAACAGAGGCTCAGAATGTAATCACTGAGTAATGGTAATAGGGTCAGAGGTAGGATTTGAATTCAAGGTTTTCTGTCAATACTCAGTTCTAGGTTTTTGTATTTTATACAATAAACCATAGCTGTATTTTAGGAAGATTATTTTGGCCACCATGCAAGATAGATTGGAGAAAAGAGATATTAGAAGGAGGTAGGCCAATTAGTATGCTCTTACAGTAGTCCAGGTAAGAGCTGATGGGGAGCTCCATGATATGGTGGCTGTATGAGTGGAAAGAAGGAGATACACATAAAACATATGGTGGAGGTAAAATTCACAAGACTTGGCAATTCTTCCTTGGTCCTTCTCTGTATCATCTTTAATTTCTCCATATACACTGGCTCTTTTCCCATTGCATACAAACAGTCTCATATTCAACTCTACTCTGTCTTTAAAAGCTGTCATTTGCCCAGGAGGCAAGTACTCTTAAGTTATGAACAAAACTCTTAAAAGAAAAATTGCAAACTATAAACAATCAAACGTATGAAAAACTGTTTCAGACAAACCCAAAGATCCAGATTCAGATTCAACTCTGAGATTTATTAAACATCTAATTAAACTGGCAGAGGTGGAAAAGGATGGGAATAGTCAATATTAGAAGGACTGTATAAAAACAGACATCTAGATGCCTTGTTGGTGAAGCTGTAAATTGGTCCACCCATTTTGTAAAGTACGGTTTCATGAAAGTGACTGAAATGCACATACTCCTTGACCTGGAGAGCCTACTGCTAGGCATATACCCCAAGAACATCAACTGTAAAAACAATGACCTTTTATACATAAAAAAAAAATATTTACACAAACACTTAGTGCAGCAGCAGAGAATTGACAACAAAGTAAACTCTCATCTATTAGGAGATAGATAAAAAAGGGGGGTGCATAAATATAATGGAATATTACTGTATTGTAAGAAACTATGAATACAGAGAAGTCTAGAAAGACTTGTATGAACTGATGCAGTAATATAAGAAAAAATATGTGGAAAACATGCCTAGCGATTACAACAATATATATGGAAAGAACAACAGAGCAAACACAATAGGATGATGTGGCATTATAACGATGTTGGACCTCAAATAAAAAATAAGACCATACCTCCCTCCCTTCTTTGCAGATCTCTCTCTCTTTCTCTCTCTGCTTCTGTCTGTCTGTCTCTCTCAATGAAATTTTGAAATTGACCTTGCTACCATCCCTTGAGTTATAATCCTATATACATAGCCCTCCCTTTCACTGCCATCTACACTGTCTACCTGCTGTCTCCACTTCCTCATCTTCCATTCCTTTCTCAACCCCAATACAATATTGCTTTTGACCCTACCACTAGCCTAAAAGTTCTTTCTCCAAATTTACTGCTTCACTGCTACTTCGCTTTACTCTAATTAAATGTTCTTTTCTCTGGTCTCATTGTCTTTGACCTCCATAGATTTTGGCTCAATTGATCATCCCTTCCTCCTTTGTTGGCTTTCACAGCGCTGCCCTCTTTTGCTCTCCTTCTGTGGACACATGACTGCCTCTTCTCTGTCTTTTTAGCTGCTTTGTCATCTATGTCCTGACCCCTATGGCTAGGTGTACCCCAGAGCTTTTCCCTGGGTCCTCTTCTCTACCCTTTACATAAGCTCTCTTGGAAATCTCATCAATTTCCATGGATTCATGTATCATATCTACTGAAGATGACTCCTGACTCTATAATTCAACTCTAATCTCTCCCTGAATTTCATTCATGTATTGACAGCTACTCACTAAACATCTCCACCTGGATGTCTCAAAGGCATCCCAAAATGGAACTCACTGTGAAAATAGAACAAGCAAACAAGCCGTCCATACTAACTGCAGAAGTGGAATATTTGGGAACTCTGCTCTATTTTGAAGTGCATGCCTTTTAGTTTTTGAATGAAAAAATAAAATGGTAGCTTAATTGCCGACCTGCTATGTCAGAACCATTACTATTTGGGGTGGTAGCTTTCTGATCAACCCAAGATTTATTCCTAGCGAGTTGAGAAAATTGCTTTCAGTTCTTTCTTTGTTTCTGATCATTCTAGGTGAATTTCTTTATCATAAGGTTGTCTCAGTTAGAAAAGACCTTGGAGTTCATATAACTTGGGTGTCCTTAAACCTTTTCGTGCCACAGACCCCATTGGCAATTTGGTGAAGCCTATGAACCATCTATCTCTCAGAATAACTTTTTTTTTTTTGCTTTTTGGAGGGGACAAGGCAGGGCAATTGGAGTTAAGTGACTTGCCCAAGGAAACATGGCTACCTTTTGTGTTAAGTGTCTGAGACCAGATTTGAACTCAGATCCTCCTGACTCCAGGGCCAGTGTTCTAGTCACTGTGCCAGCTAGCCGCCCCATCAGAATAACATTTTTAAAATATTTTAAGAATATTTTACATTTCAATTAGAAGTTAGTAAAACTCCAGGTCAACATTTAACTTGATACTTCATGACTTCAATGCAAAGAAAGCCATTAGGGAATTAAAAAAAAAAACTGAAAAGATGATTTGTAATTAAGATATTGAATAAACCCACATAAATCTTCAGCATTTCTATATATTGCCAAAAAATAGAGCAGGAAGAGATAGAAAGAGAAGTTCTATTTTAAATAATTGCAAACTATATGAAATTCTTAGGCATCTAACTGACAGGACAAAGGGACTACATGAACATAATTACAAAACACCTTTCACACAAATAAAAACAAATCTAGACAACTAGAGAAATACTAACTGCTCTACAGCAGGCTGAGCCAATATAAAAAAAAAAACCTAACAATTCTACCAAAATTAGTTTACTTATTCCATGCTATACTAATCAAAATACCAAATGGTTGTTTTATAGAGATATAAAAAATAAAACAAAATTCATCTGGAAGAACAAAAGATCAAGGATATCAAGGAAATCAATGAAAAAAATGTGAAAGAAGACAGTCTAGTAGAACCAGTTTTCAAACTATATTATACAATAGTAATCATCAAAACAATCTGGTACTGATTAGAAATAGAGTGAGATATCAATGGAATAGATTAATTATACAACACAGGGTAGTAAATGATCATAGCAGTCTAAATGTTTGACAAACCCAAAGACCCAGGCTTTGGGGGCAAGAACTCACCATTTGACAAAAATTGCTGAGAAAACAGGAAAGCAGTTTGGCAGAAACTAAGCATAGACAAACAACTCACACCATATGCCAAGATAAGATTAAAATGGATGCATGATTTAGGTTTTAAGAGTGATATTGTAAGCAAATTAGGGGAGCATGGAAGATTTTGCCTGTCAAATCTTTGCATATGGCAAGAGTTTACTACCAAACAAGTTATAGAAAGGACCATGGGAAGTAAAATGGATACTTTTGATTACATGACATTAAAAAAGTTTTTGCACAAACGAAACTAATGTGGGCAAAACTAGAAGGAAAATAGAAAACTGGGGGAAATGTTTATAGCAAGTTTATCTGATAAAAGCCTAATTTCTTAAAAATGTAGGGAACTGAGTAAAATTTATAAAAATAAGAACCATTCCCCCATTGTTAAATGGGCAAAGGATGTGAACAAACAGTTTTTGGAAGACCAAAATTCACTATAGTCATATGAGAAAATGCTATAAATCACTACTGATTAGGGAAATGAAAAATAAAAGAGCTCTGAGGTACCACCTCACACCAATAGATTAACTAACATCACAGAAAAGAAAATGGTAAAAGGTAGAGGGGATATGGAAAAGTAAGGGCACTAACGCATTTTTGGTGAAGTTGTGAATTAGTCCAACCCTTCTGGAAAACAATTTGTAACTATGCCCACTTGTTATAAAACTGTGTGTACCTCTGATAGAGCAAAATCACTACTTGGTCTATGTCCCAAAGAGTCCCAAGGAAAAGGACCAATGACAGAAATTTTATATATATATACACATATATACATATATATGGGTGTATATATATGTATATATATGTATATATACATATATATTTTTATATATACATATACATATAACTCTTTGTACATAAAGAGTTTATATATATATATAAACTCTTTTTGTCAGGGCAAAGAATTAGAAATTGATATGATGTCAATCAATTGAGGCATAACAGAGAAAGTTGCAGTACATGATTGTGATGGAATACTATGTTGCTATAAGAAATCATGAGCAAGATAATTTCAGAAAAACCTGGGAAGACCTATATGAATTGATGCACAATGAAGTGAGGAGAACCACAAGATCGTTGTATGCAGTAACAACAATACTGTAAGGATAATCAGTTGTGAAAGACTTAGCACTCTGATTAATGCAATGATCCAAGATAAAAAAATCATCCACCTCTTGAGAGAGAAAGGATAAACTTTGAGTGCAGAAGGATAATTTTTTTCACTATCTTCATATTTCTTGCTTTTTTCACAACATGACTAACATGGAAATGTTTTGCATGATTTAGTATGTGTAATTGATATCTTTGCTTGCGTTCTGAGTGGGGGAGAGGCTGAAAGGGGGGAAAGACTTTGAAACTCAAAATTTTAAAAAAATGTTTAAAAGAAAAAATAATAATTAAAAAAAAGAAAAGAAAAAAGATGAGATTAGACAAAAAGTAGAGAACTCAGACAATAAATATATATACATGCACACACATATAAAATGATAAATACATATATACATATGTATACATACATGTATCTATGTATACATACACACATACATATGTTTACTTTGAGAATTGGGTTTGAAGGATCTGCATATGATAAGCATTGAACAAAATTGTCCTCTTTCCAGAAGTAATTAACTATAATTTAACATACAGGAAATGACTACTTACTAATGTAGAAATCATTACAGAATTATCTGTCAAATGAGCAGTCATCGTTCACTGACTAATTAGCCATTAACAGGCTGATTAGCTACCAGCCATTGGCTTATTAGAGCTGAGATCACAATTATGCTATATTATAGGAAAGTCCAAAAATGCAAAGTCACTGTGTAAAATTACAACAGCTCATACCTTATTTAACTAAGCAAATGATTCTGAAAACTGGAGGATGAATAAAAGTAAAGACATTGACTTTGATTTTTCAGCATATCTTAAAAAAATTGAAGAGATTTAAAGTAGTCGCCAAAATACAGAAACTAAAAGTACTCAGAGAGCTCCTGAGTTGGAACACATTTGGTCTCTCTGCTAAAGAAAGAAGATGAAACAGCTAAGAACTTTATAAGTTAACTTGCAAAACAAGATCAAGGTGAATGGTGAAATTTTTGAGCTATCAAGGAAATGAGTTTACAAAAATCTGAGCATGTGAACCAAGTCTAGTTATTCTGAGAGCATTTATGGTTGAAACAGGAAGGAGAGCACTAGGCAAATGCCAAATGACACAGATCTCCTGAACTTTCATTGGGATCTACTGCCATCATCGAGGTCATTGGAACTAGCATAGTTGAACTTAAATGAGATAATAATTATAAAACACCTAACCCAGTGCTGGGCACATAGAATTCCTCTTTTTCTTTCTGACACCTCAGGACCCAAAGTGCTGTTGCAGAAAATAGACATGATACTTAGGAAGATAAAATCAGGAAATGCTGAACCTGATCCAGCAGGCACAGAGGGTTCTGTACTTGGAGAAGATGTGTTTTTGAGGGTACTTTGGTATCAAATTTTGAGGTATCAAAAAGGAAAATTTACCAAAAGAAGGGGGAAAATGGCAGAAAATTTTATTGGACACCCCCTGCCCCCCAACCATGATACAAGAGACATAAGGAACAACTGACCTGTATGGCTTCTTTCTTATTGTTACAGAATAGTAATAGCTAGCACTGATGTAGTACTTTACAAATATTATTTTATCCTCACAATAACTCTAGGAGGTAGGTGCTATTATTATCCCCACCATTTTACAGATAGGGAAACTGAGGCAGAGGGTAAATTATTTGCCCAGAGTCATAAAACCAGTAAGTGTCTGAGGCTAAATTTGAACTCAGGTCTTCTTGACTCCAGGCTCAGCATCCTATCTATTCCATTTAACTATTTTTTTTGTTGTTGACTCATGTTCTGTCATGGCTGACTCTTTATGACCCCATTTTCTTTGCAAAGATTCTAGAGTGGTTTGCTTTTTCCTTCTCCAGCTTATTTTACAGATGAGGAAACTGAAGTAAACAGGGTTAAGTGACTTGGACAGGGTCACACAGCTAGTATGTGTCTGAGGCCAGAGATGAACTCAGGAAGATGAATCTTCCTGACTCCAGGCCTGGTACTCTATTCACTGTCCCACCTAACTGCCTTTACATTTGACACAGTAATATGTCAAAGCTGAACTACTCTGAACTGAGAGTTACATGGGATTACAGTGGGCTAGATGACAAAGGAAATTTCTACCATCTCAATCTGTTCTCTGATACAAAATTCTATCGTTTTTTTAACACCATTTTTGTTCACCCATTTACTCTATCAGACTGAATAGTATAGAATGCCCCAATTTCCCAAGGGAAAGTCAGAAAGTACAGTGAGTATGAGAATGCATTACAAGAAGTGGTACAAAAAACATCTACAAAGATGAGATTGAGGATCAGGAAAGATGGGTGACAGGGGGGCAGAGCCAAGATGGTGGCGTAGGAGCAGCAACATATCGCAGCTCTCACATAGCCACCCCAAAAGACCCATAAAATATGTCTCTAAACTAATCCTAGAACTCCAAAACGCACACAAATATACTTTCCACTAAAGTCAGCTCGGCTATGAGGAACCATATCAGCACTGAGAACCCAAACCAGCCTGGCCTGAAGCCCTGGCTGAGCCCCAGGGGAGGCTGGATGGGAGGAGCCTTGGATTAGTGGCAGCTGCGAGCAGCGTTCAGAACTAGGTCAGTGGAACTTGCGAAATCGGGAAAGAAAAGCGGTCCAGCCGAAAGGCCTCCAGGGCTGGAAAGTGCAAGGCAGAGGTTTTGCACGTACCTCCGCATTGCAGCTTCCACACCCCGTGGCCTGCAGACATCAGGGCCTCTAAGCGATTGTTCAGAGGCTGAGTGCTCTCGCGTTGAATGGCCTGGATCCAGATCGCAGTCTTGGGCCTCAGTCCTGGAGTTTTCATTATCCAGTGAGCCAGAAGTAAGTAGGAAAGGGATCCAGCACCTTCCCAAGAGCTACGGCAGCTGGGAGGACCCCAGCGATTTGGGACAGACCTTTCCCTTCTGGAAGCAGAGCCCCACAGAGATTTAAAAAAAAAATCATGGACTGACCAACCATGAGTAAGAATAAGCATAAGAAGCAAAGTAAGAACAGCAACCAAACCCTAGATTCCTTCTTTGGGGAAAAGAAAGATCATGGCAAAGAGAGGGAGGAGGAGAGTTCAGGCAGAGCTCCCCCACCAGGGGCCTCCAATAAACATGAAGAATGCCTT
>JAQQSU010000396.1:197-25106 GCA_028627135.1 Pseudochirops cupreus | reverse complement strand
CTCTTTGAACTTGCCTTAGGGAAGGAATGACATAAACTCTAAACTGAGTATCTTGCCACACAGGAGAGTAGAGGGGATGGGTATGAAAGGTAGGAGGATGGAGGAGAGGGCAGGGTGTGTGTGGGGGGGGGGGGGTTGATGGAAGTACACACTTCTGTAACGGGACAGGGACAGGGACAGGGTAGAGAATAGAACAAGGTGGGGGGCAGATAGGAAGGAGGGACACAATATGCCCACTCTGGAGATGTTCTGCATAATTACACATGTACAGCCTGTGTTTAATTGCTTGTCCTTCCAGTGGGGGTGACCGGTGATGAGGGAGGAAGGGAAAGAATCTATAATTTAAAGTTCTATAATCAAATGTTAAAAATATATATGTGTATATATATATAATTATAATTATAATTATTATTATTATTAACTGGGAATTAATATACACAGGCACTGTGGTAGGGAGATCCATCCTGCCCTACAGGAAAGTCAGAGGGGTGATGGGGAGGACATAAAAGAGAGCAGATTCGGGGAGGGGTTATACAGTGGGATGGCTGTTTTGAGGTGTTGGGTAGGGGAAAGATGGGGAGAAAATTTGTAACTCAAAATCTCGTGGAAATGAATAATGTAAACAAGAAGATAAATTAATTAATTAAAAATTAAAAAAATTATTGGTAATGATGCATAATGTGTTTATATGCATGTCAATAAAAATAACAAACAATAAAAAAAATAGACTAAGTCATGGCAAGAGGCCCAAAAATCCAATGAGGAGAAGAATGCCTTAAAACATCAAATTTGCCAGATGGCAAAAGAATCTCAAAAGCTGGCTGAAGAGAATAATTCCTTCAGAATTAGAGTGGAGCAAATGGAAGCAAATGACTTTATGAGAATTCAGGATACTACCAAACAGATCCAAACAAATGAAAAAATAGAAGGCAATGTGAAATATCTCATGGGAAAAACCACTCACCTGGAAAAGAGATCTAGGAGAGAAATACATATATTAGTGTGTGTATGTATGTATACATAGATAGAGGACACAGGATCAATTGAATTGGAAGGGATGATATCTTAAAAGGTGAAATTAAGAGGTGGGATATCAATAGAATGAGAGGAGACAGGGAGAGACAGAATGGGGTCAATCACCTCATATAAAAGAAGCAAGGGATACCTGTTACAATGGAGGGGAAGAACAGGAAGGTAAAAAAGGAATGGGTCAACCTTACTCTCATTCAATTTGGCTTAGGGAGGGAATGACACACACTCTAAATTGGGCATCTTGGCCTACACGAGGGTAATGGAGAAGGGGATGAGAGTGAGGATGATGGAGGGGAGGGCAGGTAGGGGGGAGGGTTGTTAGAAGCACACACATTTGTAAAGGGACAGGGACAAAGTGGAGAGTAGAACAAGGGGAGGATGGGATAGAAAGGAGGGAGATATCATCAGTGTTACACAATATATCCATTATGGAGATGTTCTATGTAAGTATTCTTTTATGGCCTGTATTGAATTGCTTGTCTTTCCAGTGGGGGTGGGTGACAAAGGAGGAAGGGAAAGGATCTAGAATTTTAAGTTCTAAAACCATATGTTAATTTATATGTGTATCTATATCTATATCTATATCTATATATATACACATAATAATAATTATTATTATTATTTTTATTTACATGAAACTGGGAAATAAGATATACAGGCATAGGGATGGGGGAATGCATTTTGCTTTCCCAGAAAGTCAGGGGTGATGGGTGAGGATGTAGGAGAGAGCAGATTGAGAGCAGGGGGATACAGTGGGATCGCTGTTTTTGGGGGGGGGGGAAGGAAAGATGGGAAGACAATTTGTAACTCAAAATCTTGTGGAAATCAAAGATGAAAACTAAAAATAAACAGAAGTTAAGAAAAAAATATGTAATGTTGTGAATATTATATTGTGATTTCTTGTGAATTTTCCCTTAATTTGTTATGGAATAAGTGGAGTGTTTACTCTATTGTGTAATCAGAACCTTAAAATCACAGTAGTATTCTTTTGGGAAGCTGCTTGTGCATGGCATTACGACATTCCTTCTGTTAGTTTTTTGCTTCCTTTTAGCTACATGAATGGCAGCTTGTTTTTCCCTCACCTGAGGCCCTCCAGTTTGCTCTTCTGAATGCTGTGCACAGAAGAATCCTCAGGCAAACCAGCCAACTGCCTAGCCATCTGAGTTTTTTCCTCTGGCAGCTTATCTCTAATTTTACACATAAGGCAATAACTTCTTAGAAGGACTCAGCCCCTCCTTGAAACTTCTGCCAGTTCTTTGCCTGGTTCTATGGGTATTCCTTGCAAACATCCTTCCAAATCTATGGGTTCTCCTCTTTCAGCCTTGGTTCCCAGTTTTCACAGGGCCCTGTGCTTTTGGCCCATTCTCTGGCTAGAGAGGAATAAGACAAATCCTTCCATCCTGGGACAGCCATTTCTCCCTCTAAAGCCCCCCTGCTTCCAAATAGAGGTCTGACATTTGGTTATCCTGACCTCGTCAACAAATGTATCAACAATACAGTATTCACAATGCCTACAGTCCCATAAATATGCTGATATGGTTATTAATCACAAAATGTAACAGGCTCTCTACATGGAGAATATAGTTAGAACATTTATTCAAATACCAGAAAACTGAGTCCCCAAAACAGAAAGTCAAAACTATCACATTAGTTATGGACTGGGCACACATATTTAATGTTGTAAACACCCACATTCTCAAGCCTTCAAAAGAAAACTGGCTATCTCAGGCAAAGATCCTCCTCTCCTCACTCACAGCAACTGCTCAAGGTCCATGTAGCTTGCTTCCAGAAGCTCCGTGACTCCCCCTGCCCCCAACCTGCAGTTACTCTCCATGGAAGTCGTCAGGAGGAGTCCTTAGTAGAAATTCTGGCTAGCTCAAAAAAAAAAAAGTAATGAAAGCTACCACTTCCAGTCAGTGCACTGACTCTAGCTTGGCTCTGTCTTCCTCTGCCTCCAGCCCTTCCTGCTAGATCAACAAGCTCAAGGTGTATGGAAGATTTTCAACTCCCAAAACCATTACAACATATTAGTCATGTTATGAAAGAAAACATAGCCAAAAAAAAAACAAACCATCAAGAAAAATAAAATTCCAATCTGTATTTAGATACCATCAATTCTTTCTCTGGGGATCAATAGCATTTTTCACCATAAGACCTTCCAAGTTGTCATGGATCGTTGTATTACTGAGAGTAGCTAAGTTATTCATAGCTGATCATCTTACAGAATTGTTGTTATTTGTACACAATACATGCCATTTTTCATAAACTTCTGTAAGTTTTTATTTTTTTTTCCCTGAAAGTATCCTGCTCATCATTTCTTATACCACACTGATATTTCATCACAATCACATATTACAATTTGTTCAGCCATTCTCTATAGATGGGCATCCCCTTGATTTCCAATTCTTTGCCCCTAGAAAAGAGCTGCTATAAATATTTTTATTCATATAGGTCCTTTATCTTTTTTTTTTCCAAACCTCTTTTGGGATACAGTCTTAGTAGTGGTATTGCTAGGTCAAAAACGTATGCATGGTTTTATAGCCCTGTATTTATAGTTCCAAATTGCTCTAAAGAATGGTTGAATCAGTTCACAACTCCACCAACAGTGCAATAATATCTTATTTTTCCCACATCCCCATCCACTCTTTGTCATTTTCCTTTTCTTTCCTGTGAGCTTATCTAATAGGTATCAATTAATACCTCAGAATTGTTTCTATTTGCATTTTTCTGATCAAAAGTAATTTAGAGAATTAAAAATGTGACTATAGATAGGTTTGATTACTTTATCTGAAAACTATTCATGTCTTTTGATCATTAATCAGTTGAGGAATGGTTCTCATTTTAATAAATTTGACTATGTTCTCTATAATTTGAGAAATATAGGCTTTATTAGAGAAACTTGCTTTAGAAAAAAAAATCTAAATCATTTATATTCATATAAGATGCTCTAAATAATTATTAATTAGGGAAATGAAAATATCATATATTCTAAATGATTATAGCAGCTCTATTTGTGATAACAAAGAACTGAATATTGTGGAGATCCTCATCAAATGGGGAAGAGCTGAATGAGTTATGGCATATAGTCAGGAAGGAATAGTAAGAAATGATGAACTCAGTGATTTTAGAAAAAATAAACATGCAAACAAAGTCTGGAGGGGTGGAGCCAAGATGGCAGAGTAAGAGCAGTGACTTGCTTGAGATCTTTCTAAACTCTCTATAAATACCTGTAAAATAATAACTCTAAAAAAATTCTAGAGCTACAGAACTGACAAAATGATAGAGTGAAGCAAATCTCCAGTCTAGGACGACCTGGAAGATGGACAGGAAAACATATCACAGCAGAGTAGGAGGAGAGAGCAGTCTGGCATGGGCAGTCTCAGAGAACTGAATCACTGGCACTGGGGTGATTTCCAGGCTTCTCAACACATAAGTGAAAAAACAGCATAGAAGGACAGTGGGAAAATTCTGAGGGACCTGGGTGAAAGAGGAGTTCAGTTCAGCTTGGGTCTGACCTCAGCCCCAGGTGGAAGAGGTGGTGGTGGAGGCAGAAACAGCAACTGTAGCTGTTTCAGCACTCTGGGCCCCTAGATGGGGGATTGAACAGCTGATACAAAACACCTGAAACCTGGTATAGTAGACCCATCCCTACTGGAAGCAGAGTCCTACCTTGACAAAAAGTTAGAAAATCAAGTATTAGGATATCAAGATGAACAAACAGAATAAAAACAAAGAAACAAATAAAAAACCCAGAGTACAGAATCTTACTCTGTTGACAAAGAAGATTGAAACATACAACCAGAAGAAGACAACAAAGACAAAGCTCCTACATCAAAAGCCTCCAAGAAAAATATGAATTGATCATAATCCATAGAAAAGCTCACAAAGGATTTTGAAAATAAAGTAAGAGAAATGGAGGAAAAATTGGGAAGAGAAATGAGAGTGAGGCAAAAAAAAAATATATGAAAAATGAGTCAACATCTTGCTAAAGGCGACCCACCCCCCCAAAAAAATACTGAAGAAGATAACAACTTGAAAAATTGACGAAACAGATGACTAATGAGGTCCAACAAACCAATGTGGAGAAGAATGCCTTAAAAAGCATAATTGGTCAAATGGAAAAGTAGGTCTAAATGATCACTAAAGAAAATAATTACTTAAAAATTAGAATGGAACAAATTGAAGCTAATGACTTCATGAGAAACCAATAAATCATCAAACAAAACCAAAAGAATGAAAAAAAAGTAATGTGAAATATACCGGGGGGGGGGAGGGGGACACTGATAGATAGACAGATAGATAGATAGATAGATAGATAGATAGATAGATAGATAGATAGATACATGGAACAGAGTGAGTTGAATGTAAAAGGATGATATGTAAAAATAAATTTAAAAGGTAAAAGAGGAATATTTTTGGACAAGGAGAAAGGGAGAGATAGAATGTGGAAACTTATCTCATAAGGTTTCACAGTAGAGAGGAAGTGAGGAGAGGGAAGAGGGAATAAGGAGATTGAACTCTTACTCTCATTAGAATTGGCTTAAGGAGGGAATAACACAAACAATCAATTGGGTATCTTGCCCTACAGGAAAGTGGGGGTGAAAAGGATAAGATGGGCGTGGGGGGAGGGATAAAAGGAAGAACAGATTGGGGGAGGGGATAGTCAGAAGCAAATGTTTTTTTTTCCCCTACATGTTTATTTATTTATTTTTAAAATTAACTTTTGTTTATTTTTAGTTTACATTATTCATTTCCACTTGATTTTGAGTTACAAATTTTCTCCCCATCTTTCCCTTACCCACCACTCCAAAACTGGGATCCCATGTTTACCCCTAACCCAATCTGCTCTCACCTATATCCTCCCCCATCACTCCTCTGCCTTTCCAGTAGGACAAGATGGCTCTTCTTACCACAGTGCCCATATATCTTAATTCCCAGTTGCATGTAAATAATAATAATAACAAAAATAACAAAAATGATAATATACACACATTTATATTCCCTTCACCTATTCCCATAAAGAGAAAAGTTTCATAAGTTACAATTATTGTTTTTCCATTTTGGCATGTAAATAGTTCAACTTTCTTAAGTACCTTAGGATTTCCATGTTTACCTTCTCATGCTTCTTGTATTTGAATGCCAAATTTTCTATTCACTTCTGTTTTTTTCCTCAAGAATGCTTGGAAGTCCTCCACCTCGTTGAATGACCATATTTTCCCCTGAAACATTACACTCAGTCTTGCTGGATACATGATTCTTGGTTTTAAACCTAGCTCCCTTTATCTCTGGAATATCATATTCCAGACCCTTCTATCCTTTAATGTATAAGCTGCTGGATCCTGGGTTATCCTGATTGTGCTTCCACAGTATTCAGATTGTTTCTTCTTGGCACCTTGTAATACTTGCTCCTTGTTCTGGGAACTCCAGAACCTGGATATAACATCCCTAGGAGTTTTCTTTTGGGGACTGTTGTCAAGACGTGATTGGTGAATTCTTTTACCTTCTATTTTGCCCTCTGGTTCTAAAATATTGGGGAAGTTTTCCTTGAGAATTTCTTGAAGGATGATTTCTAGGTTCTTTTTTCTGATCATGGCTTTAAGGTAGTCCAATAATTTTTAAATTGTCTCTCCTAGATCTATTTTCCAGGTCAGTGGTTTTTCCCATGAGATATTTCACATTGCCTTCTATTTTTTTCATTTGTTTGGATCTGTTTAGTAGTATCTTGATTTCTCATAAAGTCATTTGGTTCCATTTGCTCCACTCTAATTCTGAAGGAGTTATTCTCTTCAGCAAGCTTTTGAGAGTCTTTTTCCTACTGGCAAATTTGACTTTTTAAAGCATTCTTATCCTCATTGTTTTTTGGGCCTCTTTTGCCATTTGAGTTAATCTATTTTTTAAGGTGTTATTTTCTTCAGTCAGGTTGTTGACTCTCTTTTCATGATTTCCTTGCATCATTCTCATTTCTCTTCCCAATTTTCCCTTCACTTCTCTTATTTGGTTTCCAAAATCCTTCTGAAGCTCTTCTGTGACCTGTAACCAATTCATATTTTTCATGGAAGCTTTTGGTGCATGAGTTCTGTCTTTGTTGTTTTCCTGCTGTTCCATGCTTTGACCCTTTTTGTCCCCAAAAAAGGAATCTAAAGTTGGATTGCTGTGTTTGCTTTGTTTCCTTTGCTTGCTCATATTGCTACTCAATTACTTGACTTTTGAGTGTTTTGCCACAGTGGGATCCTGCTTCCAGAGAGGAGAGCTTTGTCCCAAATTGCTGGGGTTTTTGCAGCTGCTGGAGCTATTAGTTGGGTGCTCTTTAAATCCTCCACAGGCTCTACCACCTGGTCATACACCCCAGGACCACCACCCAAGAAAGCAATGAAGATTCAAGCAGGATAAAGCAAGAACAATTACTCATCAGAATGATTGCTTGTTCCCGCTATGATCTGCAGGCCAGGATCTCTGTAACAGGTACGTGGAGGAGGCAGCTGGCCTGCTTCTTCCAGAGGCAGAGGCTGGACTGCACTCACAGTCCCACTGCTCCCAAAGTCCACAATGACTTCTCATTTTTTTTTCTTTTTGGCATTTATGGGTTGATAAGTCTGGAAACAGCTACAGCTGCTGGTGATCCACTCTCCTGAAGTCCCTCCAGCTACGGCTGATCAGGGCTGCCCTGGGGCTAAAACCATGGGCTCCTTTGCCCCCAGTATGGTATGATAAACATTTCCTTTCCTCCTGACAGGCTGCTTTCAGTGGGAGCTTTGTTTCTCTGTCACTTTGTGGGTTCTGTAGCTCTAAAGTATGTTTAGTGTCATATTTCATAGGTATTTGAGGTAGTTATGGGGGGAGCCATGGAGTTTTCCTTCTTCTACACTGCCATCTTGGCTAAGACTCCCTCAAAGCAACTTTCTTAACGGACAGAGTATTGGACACCTTGGTTCTAATTAGTGTTCAGTCACTGACTTCTTGGGTAAATTTGAGAAAGTCAGCTACTCCTGTTAAGCTTAATATTCTCATTCATGAAATGTGTATACCAATATTGGCACAATGTGCCTCAAAGGTTTATTGTGGAGGCTAAAAGCAAGGAATGGCATGGAAACACCTTGATTAGAATACATTGTAAACAATTTTAACATATCCCAATCTTTCACATGCATCACAGTCCTTCCATGACTTGGGCTAGGGCACCTTTGTCCATCCCCAAGTAATAAAGATCAGTCACATTTATTGTAGTCATTGATTAGATGACCTTGGAGCTCAGAATGTCAATCAACAAACATTTACTTTGTTCTTGCTGAGTACTGTTAAATTATGAGTATACAAGAAAGACAAAACTATAGTATTTGGGGGCGGCTAGGTGGCACTGGGAATACAGTGCCAGCCCTGGAGTCAGGAGGACCTGAGTTCTATTCTAGCCTGAGACATTTAACACAAAAACTAGCCATGTGACTTTGGGTAAGTTGCTTAACCCCAATTGCCCTCCCCCTCCCCCAAACAACAACAACAACAACAACAACAGTAAATCACTTTTGTGCCCCTGAGAATAGTTATAATTGCAAAGAATATTTGCTCTGCTGAGACCTGAATTCAAATGTCACATGTCTCTATATTTCTGACATTGGGCAAAACCCTTCCACTCTCTGGGCCTTGATTTCCTTGTTTGTAAATGAAGGTACTGGACTACGTGAATTCTAAAGCCAGTTGCAGCTCTAAGTCCATGAACCTAGATAGAGGGGACTGTCAACATTAGCTCAATTGCTTCTCTCTAGTTCTCAGGTTTCTCTTCCAGAAGCTAAAGGAATCAGACAATGTGATCTCTAAGTTGGCTTCCATGTCTCAGCTCTATGATGAGTCTGTAATTGTCTAGGGATAATTCCATGGAATGACTAAGTATACTAACTGATTTCCCACAGTCTTGGTGGCAGAAACTCTACCTTCTTCAATATATTGCTATGCCTGCTGAATGAATCACCTGCGGGACCATCAATATTTCTATACAAATGTCAAGTTTCCTTATTTTCAACTCTGCTTTCCTGTTAAATAAAGGCCTCCATGTTCTTCTTCCCTTTGGAGGCTTTCACCTTTGAATATGACAAGAAGTTTTCCTAGGCAGGAGACATTCACATCGTACAGACTGTGATGCGCACCAGCTATTAAGCTGCCCTCCTATCCTGAACCCTTCTATCATTCATGCATTTATTCCTATGTAGCACTTTGGAAATCTTAAAGTGCTATAAAAATGTGACCTGCTACTGATATTATTGCTAAATAATAGAACAATATTATTCGTTGAATAAAAACTAATTGGTTATGAATTATATTTGTTACAAATGAATCAAATCCATTACCAGCTATAATTCATTCAATAATAGCTGTTATTATAACGAATATCTACTTACAGAGGGAGCCCAGATCACCTGGAGCTCCTTCAATCCTTTAAGGTTTCATGGATTTTGTTGGTTTCTTTGTTCCTTTGTTTTTTAATAGCAAACTTAGATTTGCGTCTCCACATCCTCTAACTACTGGTTAGTCTAAAAACTAGACAGTATTTGGGGACAATGAAGAGTGAGCCAGAAGATCTTGCGTGAGTTTGAATAGTCATTCTAGAAGTCACCAATTGTGTGAATTTGGATAAATTCATTCTACTAGTCATGCCTCATTTGCATTACTTTTAAAATGGAAATAATGCCATATCATCTCTCTCCCACCCAAAGACTGTGTTGAGAGTTAAATGTTGTAGTTTATTTTATTTTTTTTTCCATTGTGGCTCCTGAAAATGGATTATAGCATTAGAGATAGCATAGTTCATAGTCTTCCTTTTATCTGAACACATTCAAGACCCATACCTAGGAATACCTGAGGCAGGATGTTAACTCATGTTTTCCCAACTCTTAGTACTAGACTCATCCACTGTACCTCATAGCAGCCCAGTGATGTGGGAAAATTCAGTATTACATTGGAAGGAACAAACTCAAGATTTGAATCTAGCCCCAACAAGCTACAATTCCAGTATTCTCTCTACTATACCATACTGCCCCCCTCACTCTGTGTAGTAGAAATATATACTAAAACAATATAGATATATAAACTTTATATATGCATGCAACCATGTATATAAATATATACATGCAAATACATTTAAAATCCGAAGACTATAAATGAAAGTTCATTTACATATGAGTACACACAGACATATATATTTACATATGTTTATATATGTCTGTATATCTGTGCAAGTACCTGTCTGTATGTGCATACATATATGTATGTGTGTATGTGTCAGCTATATTGTGTAATTGCCAGAGCACCAGGTCTGGAATCAGAAAGACTGGAAAACTTGAATTCAAATCCAGTCTCAAATACTTCCTACCTCTGTGATCCTGAGTAAGTCAGTTAACCTCTATTTCCTCAGGTTCCTCAGGCATAAAATGAGGAGAATAAAGCCATCTTCCTCTCAGGGTTTTTATGAGGATGAAATGAAATAATAATTGAAAAGTGCTTAGTAGAATTCCTGGCTTATAATAAACACTACATGAATGTTAGTTATTATTAGTATTATTTTTATGATGTGAGCTGTCCTCAGATTTTCTCTCTCTATGTGTAATATGTGACTGCATATGAACTGTCCTCACATGAAAAGATTGGCATTCAAGGCCTGCCTCCTACATATACTATCTGTGTGACTACTGACAAATCAATTAACCTTGCAGGAACTAAAGCAATGAATCAGTAAATTTAATTCAGGGTTTAACACATAATAGGCACTTAAGAATTTGTTAACACATTCAACAATCATCTAACATGATGATAGGCATTGTACTAGACACTGAGAATAAATTAAACAAAAATGGAAATAGCCCCTGACCTCAAGCAGCTTACATTTTATCAAGGAAGTAATGTGTAAAGGTATTGAAAATATAAACATGAGGAGATAGTGTGTAAGGGTATCGAAAATATAAGCATGATAAAGGTCAAGTGTGAGCACTGCTGGTCGCGAGGATCAGTAAAGGCTTCATGCATTAGGATGCTCACTTGAGCAGGGTTTTCAAGGGGACAAAAGATTATAAGTATCTGTGGTTAAGAGGAAAGTCATTCCCGACAAAACATACCATTGCAAAGTGCAGAGTTGGGAGATGTAGTATCCTGTTTCAGGGACAGCAACTATCTAAAATGTTAAATTGCTAACATTTTCTTTCCTTCTTCCCTTCCCTCCTTCCTTCCTTATTTCTTTCCTTCTTTCCTGCCTCCCTCCCTTCCTTCCTTATTTCCTTCCTCCCTCCCTCCCTCCCTTCCTTCTTTCCTTCCTTCCTTCTTTACTTCCTTCATTCCTTCCTTCCTGCCTCCCTCCATTCCTACCTTGCTTCCTTCCTTCCTTCCTCCCTTATTTCCTTCCTTCCTCCCTCCCTCCCTTCCTTCCTTCCTTATTTCCTCATTTCCTCCCTCCCTTCCTTCCTTCCTTCCTTTCTTCTTTCCTTTATGTCTTTCTTTCTTCATGGCTTTTGTTCTTTCTACCTTCCTCCTAGGAAGTAAGGCTGAATCAGAGCAGATTGCAGTGGAGAATTAAACTAGAGAAAGTGCATTTTTCAATGGAACTGTACTTAGAGAATTCAGCGATAAAACCCAGTGTCTTCTATTTAGATCTTGCTGAATTAATTACCATCTCATTAACAATAGTTTATATAAATAAACATATTCTGCACAGATGAAAAACATGTCAATAGTTTGCTGACATGTGCCCCGTTTCCAGGCAGTAAGGCCTGCACAGAACCAGTTCTAATTAAAAGGCTGCCCATACCCCTACATCACTCAAAAGCAGCTCTAGACTGAAAAGGACTAATGAGCACTGCCCTTTAATCTGACAAGAATAAACGGTCCCGATTTGCAGAGGTATTCAAATGTAAAGTGGGGAGATTCATTATCAAAATTATATTTGGTGAGTTGGCTTTGTTCTGGCTCATTTAAATGGAAGGTGTGCATGGAGTTTAGGCTTTATTCCCAGGCGTGGGAAGAGAAATGGGCATTCTACTCTTTGCCTGGTGAAACTCAGAGATACCAGGATTTTTCAGTGTCACTCTTGAGCTTAGAAGGCTACTAGGGCTCAACACTGCTCATTGGATAGAATATCCAATTGAATTATATGTTCTTCTACAACCTTCTTCCTTTCTAGCTTGATTTTAGAGAACTCTCTGTGATGAATTCTAACTAATAAGTAAAGTGGGTAACTGCATGTTCCCAAACTCAGTGATCTCTGCACTTTGATCAAGCATCTCATAGTTGTGGAGATGGACATATAGGGATTAGATGGTTAGGAAATCAGATGAATTCAGAAATGACAGAGTAGCCAGACTCCAAGAATGATTGTTAATCATTCAACGTCAAAATATCAGGATGTCTCCATTAGAGGAACAAAGAGATTTTAACTTATTACTGCATTCTTGACCATTTGTATTAATGATTTTATATAAGCTCATGAAATTTACAGAAACACCAAGCTGGAAGTGACAGCTAACACATTAGAAAATAGGATCTGAAAACTTCTCAACAGCATTGGAATGTGTCTGATAACATGGAATCCAATAAGAATAAGAGGAACTTCTAGCACTTGGGTGAAAAAAATAATAATAATCAGCATAAGAGGAAAAAGGTATGGCTAGAAAGCAGTTCTGAAAAAGGTAATTTTTTTCAAGTTTAATATGTCTCATGAGGATGATGTGCTAACTGTGCTTTCCAGGAATTAGGAGGACATAGTTCCACTGAGATTTGTCTTTCTAAGATCTCATCCAAGTATGGGTTCAGTTGTATGTCCCATGGCTTAAGAAGGGAATCACTAAATTGGAGAGTGCCTAGTGGTTGTCAATGTGAAAGGAAAAGGTCTTTGAGTACCTTTTTTTTTTTGAGAAGGAACTAGGTCTGTTCATTCTGAAAAAAGACTCAAGTTGTGAAATGATACTTATATTTTGAGTGTATGAAGGATTGTCAGTGTATGAAGGATAGTGGAGGGAAAAGACTAGTTTTGCTTGGCCTCAGAAAACAGAATCACAAGAATTTTTTAGACATAATAAAGAGTACAACTGAACTTGGATGTCAGGAAAAGCTGCCTAACAGAGCTGTCCAAAAGCCAATGGGATGACTCCAACGGTGTTGAATTAGTCTTAACTTGCGGTATTTTAGCAGGTACTGCATAGACATCACTGGATATGATGGTCTATGGGTTGAGCTAGATAATTTTTAAGCCTGCTTTCATTTCTCAAATTCCATGATTGCATGCCTGATCACACTCTTTCCTCAATACTCCTCATGATATTCCTCTTCCTCAAAGGCTTAAATCAGATGTCACTACCCCCATGAAATCATTCCTAATGTTTCTTCTTCCTGAATTTTCCTTGTTCTAATCTTCTGCGTTCTACTGCTTCATGGAGTCTAGCATCTAGATGTAGAAGAGGCCCAAGAGTCCTCAAATAACTCTCATTTCAAAATTGAGAACATTGAGTCCCCTGTAAGTTAACTGACTGACTCACTGTCACCCTTTAGAGAGTGAAAAAGGAAATTGGCACACTGGCCATCTGCTTACGGAGCTAGTAGTCATCCATGCTTACCACCCATTAGATCTTCCCAGTAGCCTTTAAACTCTCAAAAGCAGGGACTGATGACTTTTTATGTTGGGTGTTTTGTTTGTGTATTTGCTTTGTTTTGCTTTTTAATGTTTCTAATGCCCAATGCACAATCCCTTGAACAAAGCTGGCATATGATAAATGTTTGTTTAATAGAACTGAATTGTTTGGGGCATTGATATTAATCGAATTATAAAGCCTGAGCAATTGAAGAGTTCTTAAAGAGGGATTTTTCCAAACTATCATTTATTTTGTTGATAAACTGAAACCTGACTTAGGAAGGAAGTAACTCAAAGTGGCAAAGACACTAGCTTCACAGGAAGGTCTGAATTTAGAGGGTTTTTCTTTGGTTTTGTTTTTCTGTATGTGTTTTGTTTTTGTCTTATTTTGTTTTTACCATTCATTATGTTGGTCTTCTATGCTAATGATGCCATAAACCTATAAGTTTAAAATGGGCTAATCTGGCATTTTAAGTATTAAATGCTATATTACTAGAGAGACTCAGGTATGAATGATAATCACACAGTGAAGAGGGGTATTAAGTGTAGCATTCCTGCTTCAGGCATTGGATGAGGAGGCCACTGAGGTACTGTTTGTTTCCAGATTCTAATGGAAGAAGAAGGATATAATTATTTTAAAAAATCACTAAATGACAATGAGCATGACTTAGTGCAAGAAAATCTTGAATTAGAGTCAAGAAGAGTCCAAGAGTTGAACTCAGGGATCTGGGTTCACACCTTTTCCCTTCCACTTACACACTACAGAAATAGTGCATTAAATAAAATAAATAAAATAGTGCATGAAAATCAAAGTTTCATGATCTTTTGAAGTCTCAGTTTGCTTATCTCTATATCATGTTCATGATAGTACCTGAAGTATATACCCCAGATGGGTTTTATGATGGTCAGATGAGACTGTTTATGTATTTTTTTATGAACATTAAAGCACCGAATAAATGGAAGTTATTTTATTGACTTTGAGGCCAGAAGTTCCCCACTCCTGGTCTACACTCTGTCAGTCCTTTACAAAATATGAAGAAAACATGCCTGATAGAATGAGAGGGTAACTATACCCTTCCTAGGCCTTTAAAACATTGATGTTTAATCTCTAATCAAAATTGAGGAAAGAAACAATCTTGAGGAAGGTGATTTCTTCATCAGAGAAAAGAGTTAGCTAAGAATTTAAGAATAAATTAGTGCTGGTAGTTAGACTACAGACAGAAGACAGCTCAGGCACCGCAGTTCTATGACTTGGCCTGCAGAAACACTATGCCAAAAGGGTAACAATGTTAGGACTCCATGAGAAAGGACATGGGGCCTTAATGTACTAAAGCAGTGATTCTCAACCTTCCTAATGCCACGACCCTTTAATACTCATATGTGGGTGTATCTGCATGTGAACGGACCCACCTGGAGACAGATAGAGGAGCAGTGTCTCGGTTCCTAAGACCATGGGAAATATGTGTTTTCTGATGGTCGTAGCCAACCCCTGTGAAAGGGTCATTTGACCCCCAAAGGGGGTGTGACCCACAAGTTGAGAACTGCTGTGCTAGAGGCATCAGTTACCTTGACTAAATGTGATCCCTACATATCTATATTACTAATAGTGTTTTTCTATGGATATGATCACTCTTCCACCAACCACTGTGTGTATAAGTTCACTCCAGGTTTATGTGGGGAATATTTTATTACTAGTCTTCTTTTTACTTCATCCTGGTAAATGCCTTTTCTTTGAGCTAATTATGTGTACTGACTGTTAAATGTAAGCCACCCTGGTCGGGGCATATAAGTTATTGGTTTTGGAGTGTGTTTTCCTAGAATTATTTATACTAGAGTTTTCTTTCCCTAAGTGAACTCAACCTACAAATGGGAGTGCAAGGAGGGCAGGAGCATTACAGAGAAGGTGCTAGACTATCATGATGTGTATTTCATGATAATAAACTAATCTATATGATCTCTGATTTTATATGAATAGATAAAAAGATATCTCGCTTCATTTATCTGTGATCATTCCATTATTCTCTAAGAACAACTAACTATATGGAAAGATTAAGTACCATAAGAAAACTCACAGCTGTGGCTACAAGCAAAAAAAAAAAAGAAAGAAAGAAACAAAGCAAACAAAATCACTGTTTTAAATACCACCAGGCTCCCGAATGAATCATGGATCAATCAGTGGATAATTTTTGCTCAGGGGAGGATCTGATATTTGCTGAGTCTTTTTCCCATCAGATTTCAGGCATTCTCCTGTCAGCAGGGTGTAAGCATGCCTTCTGGGACTGTAGCCTTTGAAGAATTTCAATGGATATTTGATGGACTCCACACTTTCATGGAAATCCTGTGTTCTAGGATAGCTCAAGGGAGAGTTTTAAACCCAGTAATGTGACATAAATAAATTTGATTCACAATCTCATCAAAAGGAAGGGAAGGTTAACACGGGAAGGAAAAAATGACCAAAGAACATATAGAAGAGATAAATGGGTGTGCTTTAAATTTGATAATGAGATGATAAGGCCATTATTAATATTACTTATGGAAGCAAACATATTGGTCATTGACGGGCTTTGATTTACCTCCATATATCCCCAAATGAAAACTGCAAAAAATATCACATTACAGCAGATTTGGAAGAGACCCTCTGAGCTACCTAGTTTAACCTCTACCTTATTGGAAATCTCTTCTGTGTTATATCAAACAAGTGATGACTCAGTCTCTGCTTTAATACACTTATTAGCTTTGTGACCCTGGGCAAGTCACTGAATATTTGTCCATTTCAGTATGTAAAATGGTGATAATAATAGCAAATAGCTCCCAGCGTGATTGGGGGTAAAAATATCATAATATTACAGATCTCCTTGGAAGCCTTAAAATTGAAATTAAATTAAAAGGGTGTGTGAATGCTAGCTATAATATAAATGTTAATAATCTATAGTGGGGAGCCCACAACCTCTTAAAGCTGTCTAGGCCATTCATCATCAGCTGTAAATGTTCAGGATTTTTAGTTTAGTTTTGGTTTTTTTTCCCCTCATGCCAAACCCACACTTGGATATCCTGTAGACCTCTTCAGCTCAAAATGTCCCAAACCAAATGTATTAGTCTCAGCTCCACCTTCCACAACCCTGTCATTTTCTGAACTCTACCAGGGTTATACTGTTACAATGCTCCCCATTCACCTCGGCTTAAAATTTTGATATCATCCTTGACAATCTTGCCTGCTCGTATCCAATGTATTTTCAACTTACGTTAACACTATCTGTGTAACTTCTTGATTATCCACCCCCTCCTTTCATCTAACAAAGCCACCACTCTGATACAGGTCCTGATCACCTTACGCCATAGCCTTCTGTGATAGTCTGATGAACTGTCTCCCTGCTCCCCACTCCAAGCCATCCTACACTTAGCTGTCAAATTGATGAACCTAAAGAACAGGGTTAACCATGAGTCAGAAGGGTGGGTTAGCATGCTAGCGGTCTATTCAATAAAGTCCAGTCACTACCTATTATTTGTAGAATCAAGTATTACATCTATTCTTTGATATTCAAAGCCCTTTAGAACTTGGATCCTTCCTTCCTTCCGAGTTTTCTCATACCTTACCATGTCCTCTGTGATCAGTGGCTCTTGCCTACTTGCTCTGCCTCTCACAAGACACTCCATCCCCCAGTTCTGGACATTTTCACAGACTAATCACCTTTCCTAGAACTTTCTCATTTCTCATTTCTTACTCCAAATCTTCCTGGTTTCTGTAGATTCTCCTTTACAGTCACACACACACACACACACACACACACACACACACACACACACACACACACACACACACACACACACCACCTTCAGCAAGAAGTCTTTTTTGAGAATACTCCCAATTTAGAGGAGTGGGGGCCTACTGCCTTTAAGGATTTATTCTGTAAACTTTTAATTCAGTCAAAAGGCCACACTTAAAGATCTACAAGGCCTCATGTGGCCTCACAGCCATGGTTACCCATACCTGCTATGTACACTGTGTATCTAGTGGTTTGTATGGTGCCCCCCCCAACACCATTAGACTGTGAGCTCTTTGAGATCAGGAATTGTCTTTTGTCTTTCTTCATATCCTCCTTGTCTGTCACATAGTAGGTGCTTAACAAGTGCTTATGGACTGATTGAAATCATTTGTTAAGGACAGAGATTCACACAAAATTAAAGACCCAAGAATGATTTAAAGTGAGAAGATATCTCAACAGCCCACTAGTCTAATCCATACCACAGAAAGTTTTCTATAATATGCCTCTGTAGAGTAAAATTCTAAAATATAGACTTTTGAAATACTATAAAAGATTATATACTTTCAAATACTCTGTAGTCAAACCAACAATAACTTATCTCTCTATCTTGGGGGAAAGGGGGTATTTCCTTGAATCTTGGACATTGAACAGAAATTGGAACATGTTCTGAATATCCCCTAAATTTGTTCTCTCTGTATTTATTACAATATCCCCCCCCCAATAATTTAAGGTCTTCCTCCTATCCCCAATGCAATAATTTAGAATCCCTTCTTTCCCTTAGTAATTCAATGGCATTCAATAAGCATGTTTCTAATGCCTAGTATCTATCAGTAATTGTGAGAACAATCAATACAGTCTTTGCCCTCAAGGAGCTCCCATAATTGTGCAAGAAAGCAAACCTTTCATGGGCAATCTTGGATAGATAGATAAGATAGATGGATAGATAAAAAGATATAGAGAGAGATGTTAGATTGTTTACATGTGAATATAGATATAGATATACATATATACATAAATGTTAGATAATAAAGATTTGAAAAAAGATAGTGGGAGAGTCAGAAAAAGAGGTAGAGATAG
This sequence comes from Pseudochirops cupreus, assembly GCA_028627135.1. NCBI lineage: Eukaryota > Metazoa > Chordata > Mammalia > Diprotodontia > Pseudocheiridae > Pseudochirops > Pseudochirops cupreus. Next base: position 6,632 of record JAQQSU010000396.1, on the reverse strand, counting down.
ATGCATCTAAGTATTTATTATTTAGGATGGTGCATTTAAAATGAACTTTTACTGGGAGCTAGGGGGCTGTAACAAAGCAAACAGAACATTACAGTGTCAGGGAAATGCTCATTTTTGTGGGATTTTTAAATATATATCTATATATCTATATCTATATATATACACACACACATATATATGCACAATTTCTTAGATATGTTGGCATTCTAGTTTTGTTGTTTATCTTTGTTTACTTTTTGTTTTTGTTTCCAAGAGAAAAAATGCCTCACTAATTGTCCTCTTCCTTGTGACAAAGAATAACCATTGAGAAAAATAAATAGTGAACACAGGAACAAGATTTGAGTGTGTGTGTGTGTGTGTGTGTGTGTGTGTGTAAAATATTCTTTCTACATTACCACCTCTTTCAACAATCCCTAGCACCAATCTTCCAATGCCTCTATTAAAAAGAGGGAGGAATTTTTCACTAGGGGTGCTAAAGGTTCTTCCCTTATTCAATTATTCCCAGGTGACCTCCTTTAGAGATTGTCTCATTTATATTTTTACAGCCATTGTGTATGTCATGCAGTGCACATATGGTAATCAGGTGAGGTTCTTTCATTCAGTAGGTGTGTGAGCCTGGACACAGGCTTTCTGGACCCCAGCCTCTTCATGTCAAGTTATCCACCTCCCATGACCATTATGTGAAACACTCCTTCCTTTAATGTTGTTAAGAGATCTAGAAATAAGAGTCAGAGTTATTTTAATGAAGGAATTGATGAGGGACATCTGTGCTTCTGGGAGGAGATTTTTCAAAGGCTAGAGAGAAGGCTGAGGGTATGCAATCCAAAGAAAGCAGAGAGTGTCTTCCATGACAATTGGGAAAGGGAAACTAACAGAATCATGAACTAATGAGGGAGAGATTAAAAACCCATTTCTGTAACTCATGCCTGTAGCACAGATTCATCTATAGTATGAGTCAGGGTTTAAATGGATTAATTTCTTAACATTAATAATATTGAGGAATTGGGGAAGAAACCAGGGGAGGTAAAGATTAGCGTTGCATTAAGTTCTAGGTTTCATATCTTTAGAAGTTTATTCAAAATGCTGAATAAGTCTAGAGGAGGGCAATCCAAACAGTGAAATAGCTCAAGTTCTCAGCCTTTCTTGTGGTTCTGTTCTATCCTACTCTTTGTGACCCTGTTCAGGGTTTTCTTGACAAAGATACTAGACTGCTTTGACATTTACTTCCCAGGGTCACATAGCTAGCAAGTGTCTGGGGTCAAATTTGAACTCAGAACTTCCTGACTCTAGCCCCAGTGCTCTATATACCGCACCACTTAGCTGTCCCAATTCTAACCATAGCACAGTAAAATCAACTACTCTTGAAAATGAATGAGATTTGGAGGTTCCTGAGTACCATCAACAAACACTGAATTCATGGAGCTGGGTTAGGGAAGGGAATGAAGAACTTTCACACTTGTGGAAAATACTAGAATGAACTAAGGATTTCAAGTACCAACTTCTCTGCTTTCCTTTAAATCCCATCTAAAATTCTACCTTCGTTAGGAAACTTTCCCCAACCCCTCTTAATCCCAGTCCTTTCCCTCTGAATTATTTCCTAATTTTTTTTCCTTCTTATACTGTATATAATTTGATACATGCACATATACACATATATGTGAGTGTCATACACATATACACACATATGCATATTGTCTCTCCAATTAGATTGTAAACTCCTTGAGGGCAGGGGCAATAGCACCATATCTGGCATGTAATAGATGCCTAATAATGTTTATCGATTGATTATAACACCACAGTGTGGGTAATTTCTCTGTGTTATAAAAAATTCAACTGAGCCAGCACTGGTGCTTTAAGACAATCATTGGATTCCTGGTGAAATAAATTTCAGGGAATATGAGTTTTTCTGTGCTCTTAAAAACATATGCCTTACTTTTTCTGGTAAAAGTTACGGTATGGGGGCAGCTAGGTGGCACAGTGACTAGTGTACTGGCCCTAGAGTCAGGAGGATCTGAGTTCAAATCTGGCCTCAGATACTTAATACAAAAAAGTAGCCATGTGACCTTAGGCAAGTCACTTAACCCCATTTGCCCTTCCTTCCCCCCTCCAAAAGAGCAAAAAAAAAAAAGTCAATACGTCTCTGGACTTCAGTTTCTTTCTTTGTAAAATATCTTTGGCCAGGATCGTCCATGTCTCTTCAAACTCTCAATATCTGATACAAGGATGTTTCTCAGTGCTCCCTTATATTGATATATATCAACCAACTCCCTCTCCCCCAAATAAAAAAGTTGATGTTGGATTACATTAATCAATCAAGAATTGAAAAGTGCCTACTCAGCTGCATGATCTGGGAATAAGATGACAAAAATAAAGCATCTCTTCATTTCAAAACCAGCACAGCCTTCAAGAATAAGGAGATGGTAAGCTTTCTGCAATGTGCCACAGTTAGATCATATTTTAATAATTTCTTCAGTTATAGGAAACAGATTTTAGGAAGATCATTCAAAAGGTGGAGAGAGTGTGGAAGAGGGAACCAGAAGAGCCAAGTATCACTATTAAGTTTCAGCCATAGAGTTGTAAAATTAGCTAGTCTTGGCAACAAATGCGATTTTGTCACACTGTGTTTTCAAGCTTAAGTGACTGGGTGCCATCCACAAAAGAGGGGAGTTTTGAAGAAAGGCAGTTTGTGGGGATGCTGAAAGTTCAGATGTATAGAATTTGAGGTAATGGTGGAATACGTAGCTAGAAACTTCTAGCAGGAAGCTGGAAATGGAAGATCATTATCAGGGAAAAAGGTAGAACTAGAAATAAGAAATTGGGAGATAATGACATATATGTGATAACTTAGCAAATCTAATCCAAGCTCCAAACTTTTTTTTTTCAAATTCTCATATATTTTATTTCCCCCTATTACATGTTAAAAAACTTTTAACATTATTTTGGAGTTTAGAGTTATAAATTCTATCCCTCTCCTCTCCCTAATACCATAAGCAATCCAATATAGGTTATATATGTACAATTGTGTGAAACATTTCTGTGGTAGTCATTTTGTACAAGAAGACAAAGGATTTTTTTAAGAGAATGAAAGTGAAAAAACAGCATATTTCAGTCTGTATTTAGACGATATCAGTTCTTTCTCTGGAGATTACATGGTTCATCATGAGTCCTTTGAGATTATATTGGATCATTTTATTAGTAAATAGCTAAATAATTCACATTCATTCATCACACAATGTTGCTGTTACTGTGTGCAACATTCTCCTAGTTCTGCCCACTTCATTTTGCATCAGTTCATGTAAGTCTTTCTAGGTTTTCCTGAAATCAGCCTGTTTGTCATTTCTTATAGCACAATAGTATTCCATCACAACCATATACTACAACTTGTTCAGACATTCCTCAATTGATGGGCATCCCCTCAATTTCCAATTCTTTGCCACCACAAAAATAGCTAATGTAAGTATTCAAAAAATATTTGTTAAGCACATTTATTAAAAATAAACAAAAATTTTCTGTTCTCTTGGTATCCAGATATTAAAGGCAAAATAGTCCTTGTCTTCAAAAAGTTTACATTTTATTAAGAGTGGAGGCGGGATTAACAATGCCCACTGATGAATATAAATACTTTTTTTTTAAGTAGCATGAAAAACTAGGTTAGTCAGTAATAATTGCTTATAGAAGGTGGCATCTAAGTGTACCCTTAAAGGAAGCTAGCGTTCTATGGCAAGAGAAAGTGAGGAGAAAGTGCATGCAAACAGAGGCAGCATAAGAACAAGAAATAATTCTTAATGGATCGAAAAAAAATAAAGAAAAATAGACAGAAGGAATAAAGGTGGGGTGGGGTAGTAGACACATAGGGAAGAAAATCCCCACTGAGAAATGTCATAGAATATAAGGGGAGACAATCAAGAAAACATGGATGCCTATGACTAATAGTTAATGTGTCAGCTAGGTCAGAGAGAATGAGGCCAGAGGATACATTTCTGTATGTGATGAATTATATGACAGTGGTGAACTTAAAAGAGATTTATCAATTGTTGTTGGAATGTAAAATAGACTATAAAGGAATGGGATGTGAGAAGACAATGAGGACATGAAGGTGGTCATCATAGAGTAATTGTTCTAGAAGCTGGGTGGTGAAAAAGAAGAGAGAAAATGTGATACTCTGAAAGGAATGATGGTCCATGAAAGGCATTTTGGGGACACAAAGAGCCAAACATGCTTGTACTTGGACATAGAAAACCAGTGGAACTGGGAAAGGAAAAGCTACTTGGACAAAATGGAATTTACACTGAAATTTAATAGATGGTGGTATTTAAAGGATGGTCTGGAGTTTGAAGAATGACTAATTATCATATTTTAACATGACTCATTGTAATGATGAGCAATCTCCCTAGAGAAATCAAGATGGACTTCCTGGAAGAAGCAGCATTCAAACTGAACTTTAAAAGGAAAATTTGAGCTCTTATCTCAGGATATCTTCCCCTATATCTAAGGAGAGGTGATCTTGCTAATTTGACCCACTGGCCACATTCTTTCTCTTGTTTCTATAGTCAATATCAGGAATACAATGAATTAACGAGAGATGAGTGAGCCAGTAAACAGAGACTCCTGGGCCTGGAATCAAGGAGACCTGAAATTCAAATTCAGTCTTACATAATTACTAGCTGTGTGACACTTGGTGGGTCACTTAACCTCTTTTTTACCTCAGTTTCCCCAACCATAAACTTTATGTCATACTAACACCTACCTTTCAAGGTTGTTGTGGGGATAAAATGAGGCAATATCTGTGATTATCACTAGGCCAAAGTACTTGGCACAAAGTGAGTGGTATATGGAGGATAGTTAGATAATGATGACGATGATGAGTATGACAACGACGATGATGAGTATGACAATGATGATGATGAGTATGACAATGATGATGATGAAGATGATGTCATATCATGGTGCTAGAATTGAGAGATGTGTCACTGAGCAGTTCAGTGTCCTACAGCACTAAGCCAACAGGAACAAGAGTCAGTCCTGTCAGAAAAACTTGCCCACAATCACAGACCCATCATATGCGTGAAAATCAGCTTTGATAAGCTGGACTCTTTTCAGCAACGCACAGTTATAAGACAACTCAACAAGTGTCAGGGTGGAAGGAGATACTTACATTCAGAGAAAGATCTAGAAAGAACAGAAATTAAATGGAGACTGAAGTAATCTACATGCTCTCATTCTTTTCCATGTTTGATTTTGTTACTTCTTTCCCATTGTTCAGTCCATTGGTTAAAACCCTTCTATACAACCAGACTAATGTCCAATGTGGAAGTATTTGCAAATCCTATACTTGATTGCATGCCATCATGGGGGGGGGTGCAGAGAGGAAGGGGAGAAAATTTGAAACTCAAGGGATTGTGGAACTGAATCTTGTAAACTTAAAGTAAATAAACAAATCATTTAAAAAATTAAAATTAAAAAAAAGAGTCAGCCTTGTCACATAAGATTAGATCATAGAATTTAGAGGTTAAAGAGATCCTAGATGTGATCTAGTCTAACTGCCTTATTTTACCCTCTGAGTGAAGCTAAGAAAGGATGAAAAGTGGCAGAATAAAGTTCAAATCCTGTCTGCACAGTAGTAGACACAAATCTGAAGTTAGCTGCTGACTCCTGATACAAGCTTCTTTACTCTGACACAGTTTCCTACCTTTGGAAATAGAATTTGGCAGAATGGAAACAATGGAAGCCAAGAATGAAAGAGAAAAAATGGCCCAAGATCAAGTAAGACATTGAAAATCCGGGGGTTCTAAGAGGCCTGTTATTCAGTCACTTTAGTCATGACTGACCTTTTATGACTCTATTGGGGGTCTTGGCAGAAATACAGAAGTTTGCCGTTTTCTTCTCTAACTCATTTGACAGATGAAGAAACTGAGGCAAATGAGGTCAAGTTATTTGCCCAGGGTCATAGAGTTAATAAGTGTCTAAAGCTAGATTTGAACGCAGGACTTCCTCACTCCAGAACTAGCACTCTATCCACTGTATCAACTAGCTACCCCTTTGTATCAGCAATGCAGTATTCACAATGCCTACAGTAACTATAAATATGCTGATATAGTTATTAATCACAAAATGGAACAGGCTCTCTCCATAAGAAATATAGATAGTGCATTCATTTAAATACCAGAAAACTGAGTCCCAAAACCAGAAAGTCAAAGCCAACCCAGTAGTGATGAAGTTGGCACATGTGGTCAAAGTAGTAAACACCCACATCCTCAAGCCTTCAAACAGGACAGGCTACCTCAGGGAAAGATCCTCCTCTCCTCACGCACGCAACTGCTCAGCGTCCAGGCAGCTTGGTCCCAGCAGCTCCGGCCCCTGGCAGTTCCTGCCCCAGGCAGTCCTCAGCAGGAGTCCTTAGCAGAGATTCTGCCCTGCTCAAAGCAAAAGGAGTTC
>JAQQSU010003959.1:0-14216 GCA_028627135.1 Pseudochirops cupreus | reverse complement strand
TTAATAATGCTTCTATGTTAAAAAAATTGAAAAAATATACACATGCAATATATATGTAAGTGTATATATATACATGCATATGTATATATATGTATGTATATATATATATGATATACTCTTGGGAATGTGTTCATATTAATACCAAGAAAATATAACCTCTGTACAAATTATAAAAATGAGATTCCTTAGACAATAATAACAATATTAAGAATAAGATTCCTGAGGGACATATATTAGACTATATGGGAACAGGCAGCATTTCCATGTTCATCTGATTTGAGGAGGTGTCCTGAAATTCACCTCTGACCTGAAGCTACATGCGGAAAGCCTTTTAATTTTCATAATAAAATTCACAAGATCATAGATTCAGAGCTAGAATGGACCTCAGAGGCCATCTAGTCAAACCCACCCATTTTGCAAAGGAAGAAACTGAAACGCAGAGCAATACAATTGTATGGTTGACATGCTTTATTTTTTTTAATTGAATGTAACAACAAAAGAAATTTAGGTGACTAACCCAAACTCATATGGGGAGTAATAGATGTCACATCATAATCCAAGTTCTCAGACTCCAGTCCATTGTTCTGTTAACTACTGGATGAATCATGTAGGTTCTCTCCAGATCGGTATTTAAGCTCTTCTAAATACTCTAAAGTCATTGTTTTCTTCACCAGTAAGAATTCTTTGGTTTTTGTCAATAAGGAAGAATATTCCGTATAATTAGTTAGAATTGGTTTAAATCTTCTGCATAGCTGCCAAAGGGATATTTCTAAGGCACAGGCCTGACCATGTTTGGCCAGAGCTCAGAGAATTTCAGTAGTTCTCCGTTACCTCTAGGATAAAATGCAATACCTTTGTTTGGTGTTTAAAGCTCTTCACGTTCTCACCCCATTCTTCCTTTTCTGGGTTATTACATGTTGTTTATTTTCCATTGTACATAGTAAGGCCCTGCCAACCCAGTCTACTTGCTTCCTCTCATATGTAACATTCTATTTCATATGTCTTGGTATAATATTCCATTAAGTCCCCTTTTCTTCAGCCTCTTTTTAAAAGTCCCAACTAAAATCCCATCCTTTACAATAAGTCTTTTCCAGCCTCTCAATTCTAGTTCCTTCCCTCTCTTATTTAATTTCCTATTTAATCTGTATATAACTTCTTTGTACTTAATTGATTCCTTGTTATCTCTGCCATTAGATTGTAAGCTCCTTGAGGGCAAGGACTGTCTTTTGATTCTTCTTGTATCCCCAGTTCTTCTTCTTCAAACAGTGCCTGGTATGTGGTAGGTGCTTAATAAATATTTATTGACTAATAGTTCCCCCCCCCCAACCCTAGGATGCACTCCCTCCTCCTCCGTAACTTTTAGAATTTCTAACTTCCTTTAAATATCAACTCAAATGCTACTTCCTACATGAGGTATTTTCTTTTCTTTTCTTTTTTTTGAGGGAGGAAGGCTGGGCAATTGGGGTTAAGTGACTTGCCCAAGGTCACACGGCCAGTTTTTGTGTTAAGTGTCTGAGGCTGGATTTGAACTCAGATCCCCCGACTCCAGGGCCAGTGCTCTATTCACTGAGGCATTTTCTAATGTCCCCAGCTGCTAATATCCCCTCTCCCCCCATCACCCATTTACTTGCATTTATTTTCCATATGTTTTGTATTTACTTATGTATGGATATGTTGCTTCCTCCAATACAATATCCACTTTTTGAAGGCAAAGAATTTTTTGGTGTCTTGTTTCTAGTATAGTGCTTAGCATATAGCAGGCACCTAAAATAATTGTTGATGCCCTGGTAGAAGTAACAATCTGAGTTCAGAATCTGTGTTGTACATACTTTAAATGATGAAACAAAAAGAATCCCATCACGAAGACAATAGATATAATCAAATGGATGCAAAATAATGATATAAGAGGCCAACCATATTTTTCATTCTGTACTGATAGAACTCCAAATGTTCACATGGACTGTTTGTGTCCAACCTGTGGTAGAGCATTCTGAGCTCATATTGATCTGATCAGCCACAGTCTGATACATCGTTGTGACTTGACTCTAACATAGTGATGTCATTTTGGTCCTTTTGGAGAAGAAAGAACAACAACCAACCAATTATATGCATAAATACATACATACATACATACATACATATGTATGTATGTATATATATATATATATGTATACACACACACACACACACACACACCAGTATAGCATAGTTTATATAAGGATGGCCTTGGAGTTGGGAGTCTGTGGATTTAAGACCTATCTTTGATATATATTGTCTGTGTGATCATGGGCAAATAATTTGACCTCTCAATGGACACTTTAATACTATATTGTATACCCTAGTTTCAAATATGCATTTAGCAGAGACAGTTTCTGCATTGAGGGTTCACTATACTAATAACATCACAAGTTTAAGTCTATCCCCTCCAAAATATATTAAGTTGTCTGAATGAATTCTTAATGATGCCAACAAGTGATTAAAATGGCTGGCTTCAGCTCTAAACCTGCTTCCTGAATCACCTAGACCATACTAAATCTTCTACCTTACAGGGGAAAAAACATTGAGGCTATTGGTTGTGAGCTCACTCATTTTCCTTTCTCTATACCTTCTTGTCCTTAGCTCCAATTCCTAGTCAAGAGGGAGCCTTTATTTTGGTCAAGCCTGGTGCTTCAACTTACACGCTTGTATCCTAGAGTGCTGGTAAATGTTTAACAATCAACCTGGAAAAAATGTTTGCAGGACACATTTTAAAGTTTAATCTGCTTTATAAGTACTTTGTTAACTTTATGCAATCATCAAAATAATAAATCAAGCTCTAATTGTAGCAATGACTAATTTCTAAAGTGCAAATACTTAGACTGAAAAATTTACAATCTACTCTAGTTCAGCTGACAGCAGCGCATTGCTGCTTTTATTCCAATTTGACCTCTTGTTTTTTCAAGCAATTTGCTCCTTTAATTGCACAGTCTCTTGTCTGTCTGTCTGAATATCTCTATCTCTGTCTCTGTCTCTCTGTCTCTATCTCTTTCTGTCTCTCTCCCCCAATCCCTTTCTCCCTCCTTACTCTCAATCTTGTCTTTCTTTGTCTTTCTCTTGCTTTCTATCTTTGTCTGTCAATCATTTTTTTCCCTTTTCTACCAACTCCTTCTGCCTATAAATATGCCCAGTTTCCCCTTCCTTAACTCTTTTTAAACTTAACCCTGCTGTTCCCTGAAGCCATTTTAACAAATATCTTGCCTTCCTCTTACTACCAAGCTTCTCCAGAAAATTTTCTAACCCCTTTACCTCTAATCCTTCACCCCTCACTCATAGAATCATAGCATCTCAGAGACGGAAGGGACTTCAGAAACAATCTAGTCCAACGTGTACCCGGACAAGCATACCCTCTGTAACAGCGGTTCTCAACCTGTGGGTTATGTTCAATTTGTAACAATGAAAATACACCCTGCATATCAGATATTTACATTACGATTCATAACAGTAGCAAAATTACAGTTATGAAGTAGTAACAAAAATAATTTTATGGTTGGGGGTTGCCACAACATGAGGAACTATATTAAAGGGTCATAGCATTAGAAAGGTTGAGAACCACTGTTCTATAATATCCTTTATGATTGAACATCCAGGCTCTGCTTGTATATTTCCACTGGTGGGAACTTCACTCAAAAGGCAGTTTGTCTCACTAGTGGATACTTCTGATAATTAAGAAGTCACATTGAGCGGAAATTTTCTTCCTCGTAATTTCCCATTGCTCCCAGTTCTATTCTCTGGGGTCAAGCAGAATGATTCTGCTCTCTCTTGTTTATGACAGCCCCTCTGGGGAGAGACTGGTTTGGCACTAGTTCTGGAGCAGCCCTACCATCCCTACCCATTATACCAGAGGCAAAGGAGATGGAATGATCAGGTCAGCTGTTTGGAACGTAGCCAAGTATCCAAAAGCAAAAGAAGTCTTCATGGTCTTTAAAAGAGATGCCCCAAATCAATACACTACAAGTGGAACTCTTTATTAAGAGGGTCTTAGTAAACCTTCACTCAGTCTTTTACTCTTAATTTATACGTAAGTCTAACGAGCTTGAGTATCAGACTCCCAGGCCAGCAGATTAAATATAGCATATCATGAGCCAGTAGAGGCAGGAACACTGAGAACATTCAGAGATGACTTTATTCGGATGTCAGTTGTCAACAGGGAGAAATAAACAAATACTACTTTTTGTTTCCTAGTTTGGTGCTTTTTTAGGGATGTACTTGGTACTAACAGGGTATGGGCAAGCCCTGACCTAAAAGTGGAATCAGCAAAAGATGCTTTAGTTAGATTTACTAGCTGCTGAAGGGTTAGCCATCTCCAAATTCTCTAGTGGAGTCATTTTTCTGAAGCCTTGCCTCACTCCTGCCCATAGGGGTTCCTTACTGATAGGAATGAGCCAATATAGGGGGAGGGAGCTTACTATAATAGGAGAATGAACACTGGGCTGCTTCCAGTTAATAGATGTAGGTTCTCCTTGTGACCAGGCTACAAACCCCACCATTCTGTTAAAACTTTTGTCTGTAGGGTTACCATGATTTCTTAATTTTCCAAATTGGATAGTCTTTCCTAAATTCTCATCCTCCTTGACCACTCTACAGCTTTTTATACTGTTGATCGTCTCTTCTCCCAAGATAATCTTTCCTCAGTTTCTGTGACACTGCCATCTCTTATTTTCCTTCTGTCTGACTGCTCCTTCTCAGTCTCCTTTATTTTATCACCATCCATCTTCTACCCCCTGAGCTTCACTGTCCCCAAAGTTCTGTTCTGTTCTCTTCTCATTCTTCCTAAGTGGCTGCCTCAGCCATTTGTTCATTATATAAATGTTCATTACACAACACCTATATTCTAAGTACTACACTGGGGGCTAGGATTCAAAGAAAAAATGAAATACAGGTTTAATGATCATTTCTACACATATACACATTTATAATATATACACACATACATGTGTGTTTGTGTGTGTGTGTGTGTGTGTATGGAGAGAGTGAGCGAGAGAGAGAAAGAGATGAACAGTTATGTACCAAGCACTGTGCTAAATCCCGTAGATACTAATATAAAAAGCAAAAATAGTCTCTGTCATCAAAGAGCTTGTATTTTATTGGGACAGAAGCATTTTTGTTTAAAAAGTTATAGAAATGATATACAGAGAGCTGAGTCAAATACATAAGAATGCAAGTCATTTCCCAATTGATAAATGGTCAAAGGATATGAACAGGCAGTTTTCAGAGGAAGAAATTAAAGGTATCCATAATCATATAAAAAATGCTCTAAATCACTATTGATGAGAGAAATGCAAATCAAAACAACTCTGAGGTACCACATCTCACCTGTCAGATTGACTAAGATGACAAAACAGGAAAATGATAAATACTGGAGAAGATGTGGAAAAATTAGAACACTAATGCATTGTTGGTGGAGTTGTGAACTGATCCAGCCATTCTGGAGAGCAATTTGGAACTATGCCCAAAGGGCTATAAAAATGTGCATACCCTTTGACCCAGCAATACCACTTCTAGACCTTTATCCCAAAGAGATCTTACAAGTGAGAAAAGGACCCACATGTACGAAAATATTTATAGCACCTCTTTTTGTGGTGGCAAAGAATTGGAAATCAAGAAATTGTCTATCAATTGGGGAATGACTAAACAAATTGTGGTACAGGAATATAATGGAATACTATTATTCCATAAGAAATGAGGAGCAGATGGACTTCATAATAACCTGGAGAGACTTTTATAAACCAATGCTGAGTAAGAGGAGCAGAACCAGGAGAACATTGTACACAATTACAGATACATCGAATTTGTGATGACTGACTTTGAAAGACTGGTCTCATCTCAGCAATGTAAGGTTATAAAACAACTCATGATGGAAAAGGCTATCCACATCCAGAGAAAGATTTATGGAGTCTGAATGCAAATTGAAGCAAACTACTTGCTCTCTCTCTGCTTTGTTTTGTTCCTTCTTTCTTGTTGTTCATTCCAGTGGTTATAGTCCTTCTTTACAACTTGACTAATGTTTAACGTGAAGGTATTTGTAGAAGCTATATCAAATTACATGCCACCATAGGAAAGGAGGGGGGAGAAGAGGGAGTAGGAGAAAATTTGGAACTCAAAAGCTTGTGGAACTGAATGTTGTAAACTGAAAGTAAATTAATAAATAATTTTTTTAAAAAAAAGTTACAGAAACGATGAGTGAAGCCTTAGGGAGAATATATTGGCAGAGTTGACTCTTTCCAGGAGTAGCAAGAGGGGAGGTTTGATCATGGTTTCAGATCTATCCTATCTGCCTTTCTGTCTATCATCTATCACAGTCCCAATCAATACAACTCCAGTACCCCTTCACCAACTGTCTATTGGACATCACCACCTGGATGTCCCATTAGTATCTCAAATTCAATGTTTCAAAACCAGAGTCGAACATCTTTCCCCTTAGACTAACCCTACCTCCATATTTCCCTATTTCTGTGTACCCACTTACCTAGATTCCTAATCTAGCAGAAGGTCTTGACTTTTCACACTCATTCACTCATAGTCAATCAGTTGCCACAGCTTGGCCATTTTGTTTTCACTATTTCTCTCACTTAAGTCTACTTCTCACCCAAGTAATCACCTCTCAACTACAGGCCTTTATCATCTTTTTCCATATTTAAAGAAATAATGTGATATAGTGAAAAGAATGTTTCATTTTAAATCAAAGGACCAAGATTAAGATTCTGGCTCTGCATAATGTTGGACAAAACAGTTAACCTCTATGGACCTCAGTTTTCTCATTGGTGCAATTAATGGATCTGACTAGATGGATTTTCATCTTTCGTCCTGTCCCTATTGTAATAGTTTCTTAATTGGTCTTCATAATTACAGTTTCTCTGCTCTATAATCCCTCCTCCTCTGAGACGCCAAAATGCCCCTAAAGCAAAGCTCTGATTTTGTCGTTCACTTGTTAGTGCAAAAACTTTCAGTTGCCTGCCTATCACTTTTGGAATAACATTTAAACTCCTAAATATGTAATTTCATCCCCTCCACAATCTAGCGCCAATCTACCTTTGCAGTCTTATTGCCTATCTTTTACAATCCAGTCAAACAGCTATTTCTTGAACTTGACATTACACCTCTCTGAATTTGCATTAACCATCCCCCATGCCTGGAATGCTACTCTCCTTATCTCCACTTCTCAGAATCCTTATCCTTCTTCCTGGGTCAGCACTGGCATTCAACCTGTATTCAAGTACCTGGCATAATGTCCAGTCTCTAGTCTCTAGGGAAACAAAAGCTCCCTGCCCTGGTGAAGCTTCCAGTCTATTGGGGGGAAGGGGAACAGGTTAGAAAAGACAGTATGTATATAGATAAGTAATTACAGAATATATAATCAGTAAATATAAAGATATATGGGAAAGACACTAACAACTGGAGGGATCTAGGCCTCATGAAGGAAGTGACAGTGCTTGAAATGAACCTTGAAGGAAAGTAGGAGTTCTAAGAGGCAGAGGTAAAGAGGGAAAACATTATAGGCATGGGGGGCAATGTCTTAGAGTCAGGAATGTTACATATGAAGAACAGCAAATGGGACAATTTGGCTAGAGGCTAGAATGTATCAACAGGAACGGTTTATAAAGATTCTAGAATGATCATCTGGAACTAGAATGGCTTAAAATGCCAAACAGAGAAACTTTAGCTTGATCCTAGAGCCACTGGAACTTCCTGAGCAGGAGTGTGACATGGCCAGACTATATTTTAGGTATCACCTCCTTCATGAAACCTTTCCTGATCCTTCCAATTAATAGCATCTCCTTCTTAAAGTAATCTATTAATCTGTGTTCATATTTGAGACTTTTTCAGTCTTTGTATTTGCAATGCCTTGCACATCCTTGTCTTTTAATGATTCTTTCTTGAATTGAGTTCTAGGTTCCAAGACAGACTGCTGGCCCTAGAGTCAGAAAGACTCATCTTCCTGAGTTCAAATCTGGCCTCAGACACTTGCTAGTGGTGTGACCCTGGGCAAGTCACTTAACTTTGTTTGCATCAGTTTCCTCATCTGTAAAATGAGCCAGAGAAGGAAATGACAAACCATTCTAGTATCTTTGCCAAGAACTGAACACAAGTGAAATGAGTGAACAACAAAATAACAAAGGGAAAGCTTCATCATAATTAGAACTATATCAAAGTGGAACTATACTGCCTTGGGAGGTAGAGAGTTCCCCTTTACTATAGGGTTTCTAGCAAAGGCTAGTTTACCTAGTCTGGTATGTCTTAGAGGATCTTCTTGGTCAAGTATGGGTTGTGGGCTGGGAGACCACCAAGGCCCTTTGCACTTTTGAGATTCTGCATTTCTGTTTCTGGGTTGTTTGGGATATCTTCAAGTAAGTCCAAGGTGAATTTCAAGCATGGGATTGAAAGAGAGAAGGACCATGGGTTGGCAGTAAGGAAGAGGGAGGGCAGTCTAATTTTTCTGTGAACCTAAATGGACAATGTTCATTCCTCAAGACTCCTGAGATCTGAGTCTAAGTGAGTATGTGTCTTATCTGCTAGTTTACATGCTTTGCCCAGTATTCCAACTTGTTTTCTGAGGTAGGACAAAGAATTATGGGAGGCCCCTCAAGCACTGTGTAAACACTTAGCCGGGGTCACACTTGAGGACCTAGAGGGCCACAGGTTCCCCACCTCTCACTTAGATACTTAATATGCTGTGAAATAATGAAGATAATGCCCAGTCAATAGTTTGAGTCTAGAGGAGAAGTATTGGTAATATCATAAGAGGTTATTGTAATGGTAAGGGAATTAGAAGATCTTCCCAGCCCCTTAATAGGCCTCACTTGGAGCCCAACAAGAGAAACTTGCTTAGGAGAGGCTTGTTTTTCAGGCAGGCATGACTTTTGTTACTTCATAATTAGGCAGTGGGTCACAAAGCTTGGAATACCCTCTGACCCTGGAGAAGGCTACTCTGAGTTGAGGTTTTGCTTTGGAGCTCACTTATGGGAAGAGTTACATGATTTGGCCAAATGAGACTTTAGGTAGCCATTGATACTACCCCCCTACCCCCTCGCTCCAGCTTTGAAAATCCAGATGTTGGTGCTTCTCTCTCTGGTAGCTAACTATGTAGGCATGTGATGGTCAGACAGCTAGAACCCTGTCAAATTATGTTATTTTCTCTGTCTGTATTTTTTGTCTGGTTGTAATTTTTGTTTATATTTTCTCTGAAGTTCAGGATGCTGACTTTTTCCCCCTGAACTAAGTAAATGATATATATGTTTGATTAAAGTAAGATTGTTAAGCCCTTTTGAGTTGCTTTCCTTTAGAAAAGCAGATCTAAGAACCTGTGCTAGCAGCCACCCTGGGTATGCTAGGGTGCTTGCTGATACAGTTATCGAAATTTTCTTTTAGTTTTCCTTTGAAACCTTGTACAGTTGACTGTGATTAAAAAAAATGTCATGAAGCATTTTACTTAAAGTAAGTGCCTCTTGGAGCCATAATGTATTAAAAAGTGTTTGTTATAAGGGGCCACCAGAGAGATCTTGATTCAAAGCCTCGCTTGTGAGTTTTACCAGACACTCATAACTAATTGACTAAAAATGTAGAGAACTATTCAAACTAACCTTAGCTGTTCTAGATCTCTTAAGAAAGAGGACTGGAGAGGGGTCCTTGCAATGTTGCCCTTATAGTTCCTTTGGCATTTGGGATGTTCCAGTGCTTCTATTTATAGCATCCAGAATACCAAAACTATAAAGAAACTACATTGGGTTTATATCTATGACCACTAAATTGAGGTAGAACATAAAGCTCCTTGAGGGCAGGGACTGTCTTTGCATCTTTTTATACTCTGCAGAATGCCAGGTCCATAGTAGGAACTTTATAAGTACTTTTTGAAAGATTAGTTTATGCCTTTTTTACTATCAACAGGAATGTTTACACTAATAGATTTGTAGATAGATCCTTAGAGTTTATAAGGACCCTTTTTTTTTTGTTTGTTTTTGCTTTTTGGATGGGGGAAGACAGGGCAATTGGGGGAAAGTAACTTGCCCAAGGTCACATGGCTTGTGAGTGTTAAGTGTCTGAGGCTGGATTTGAACTTAGGTCCTCCTGACTCCAAGACCAGTGCTCTATTCACTGTGTCACCTATCCACCCTAGACAGACCCTTCTTAAGATATTGTGACAATTAAAATGGTTTGAGAGACATAGTTTCTGGATAATTTAATAATTTTATTAATAAGGCCAGCACATTATTAAATAAAAGGATGGTCATCTGGCTGTCTCTCTTAGACCAAAAACAATCATGGCTGGGGGCTCAGAGCTTATATGTTCTTTTGGAAGAGAAATAGCCATCAACTCTGGCTAACACAATAGGTGAGCTATATTAAAATGAAGGCTGAGAGTGACATCATGTCATCCTTAGAAACTAGTTCTATACTCAGACCACCATCAGTTCAGGACTATCTGTATGCCCAACCCAAGCCTGAGCAAGAGACAATAGGCTCCAGTGTTGGCTAATCTCATTATCAGTAATGTCCTTAGGGAGCTGAACTTTTAAAATCAGAACTTTAGAAAAGGGTGCAACTCTGGATTAATAATCATTGATTATTAATAATTATTTCTCTTAATGGCATCTAGTTCAACCCATTTATAAGTTTTTTTCCTTCCCCAATATATTTTATTTCATTAACTATTTCTCAATTACATATGAACAAATTTCTTAGCATTCATTTTTTAAAAATTTTGAGTTCTAAATTCTCTTTCATCTTCCCCTAGGTCCTCCTTGAGAAGGCAAGGAACTTGATGTAGTTTATGCATGTAAGGTCATGCAGAACATATTTCCACATTAGCTATGTTGCAAAAGAAAACAGACCACAAATCCTAAACAAAAACAAAGAAAAGTTTTTAAAGTATGCTTTGGTCTGCATCTAGATTCCATCAGTTCTTTCTCTGGAGGTGGATCGAATTTTTTGTCATAACTTCTTTGGAATTGTCTTAGATCATTATATTGATCAAAATAGCTAAATCTTTCATAGTTGATCATCTCACAATGTTACTGTTACTGTGTATAATGTTTTCTTGGTTCTGTTCATTTCACTTTGCATTACTTCATATATGTCTTCCCAGGTTTTTCTGAAACCATCCCAGTCATCATTTCTTGTAGCCCAATAGTAGTCCATCACAATCATATGCTACAACTTGTTTAGCCATTTCCCAATTGACGGGCATCCCCTCAATTTCCAATTCTTTGCCACCACAAAGAGAGCTGCTATAAAAATTTTTGTACATATAGTTTCTTTTCCTTTTTCTTTAATCTCTTTAGTGGTATTGTTGTTTTGAATGGTATGTACAATTTTATAGCTATTTGGGCATAGTTCCAAATTGCTCTACAGAGCAACAACTCCATCAACAATGCATTAATGTTACAATTTTCCCACATCCCCTCCAACATTTATCATTTTCCTTTTTTTTTTAATTAGCCAATCTGATAGGTACGAGGTGATACCTCATAATTGTTTCAATTTGCATTTCTTTAATCAACAGTGATTTAGAACATTTTTTCATATGACTACACATAACTTTGATTTCTTCTTCTGAAAACTACCTGTCCATATCCTTTGACCATTTACCAACTGGGGAATGACTTATATTTTTGTAAATCCGATCATTTCTCTCTATCTTTGAGAAATGAGTTTTTTATCCGGGGGACTTGCTATAAAAAAATTCCCTCCCCTTCCCCAGTTCCCTGCTTTCTTTCTATCTTGGCTGCATCGATTTTGTTTGTGCAACCCCTTTTTAATTTAATGTAATAGAAATTATTCATTTTACATACTGTAATGCTCTGTATCTCTTGTTTGGTCATAATTCTTCCCTTAAGATCTGACAGATAAAATTTTCCATGATTTTCTAATTTGCTTATTATACCACCCTTTAAGTCTAAACTATGTACCCATTTTGGCCTTATCTTGATATACAGTGTGAGATGTTGGTCTGTACCTAGTTTCTGTCATACTGCTGGTTTTCATGCAATTTTTATCAAATAGTGAGTTCTTGTCTCCAAAGCTTGGATCTTTGTGTTTATCAGATACTAAATTACTATGGTTATTTACTACTATGTATTGTTTACCTAATTTTTGCACTGATTAACCACTCTGTTTCTTAGCTAGTACCAGATTATTTTGATGATTACCACTTTGTAATATAGTTTGATATCTGGTATGGCTAGTCCACCTTCCTTCACACTTTTCCCCCCATAGATTCCCTTGATACGCTTGACTTTTTGTTTTTCCAGATCAATTCTGTTATTATTTTTTCTAACTTTGACTCAGCCTACCCATAAGCAATTAATATTTTTCTAAATGTTTAGAACTGTCTTTCTTTGTGTGATTTCATAATTTATTTTGGAATTGTCTTCATATGGTTTTTCAGTTTGCCGTGGCAGGTAGACCCCCAATTTTTTCATATTGACTGCAGCTGTTTTAAATGGAATTTTCTCTTGCTATCTCTTCCTGCTGGACTTTGTTGGCAATGTATAAAAATGCTGATGGTTTATGTGGATTTATTTTGTATCCTTCAACTTTTCTGAAGTTTTCAATTGTTTCAACTATTTTATTTGATTCTCTAAGAATTTCTAAGTATACTATCACATTGTCTGCAAAGTGCAACAGTTTTGTTTCCTTATTTCCTATTCCAACTTCTTCAATTTCATTTTCTTCTCTTATTGCTATAGCTAGTAGTTCCAGAATAATACTGAATAATAGTGGTGACTATGGACATCCTTGCCTCACCCTGATATTATCAAGAAGACTGCTAGCTTATCCTCATTACAGATAATGCTTGCTGATGAGTTTAGATAGATACTAATTGTCATTTTAAGGGAAGCTCCATTTATTCCTTTGCTTTGTCATTTATATGGTCAATTATGCTGATAGTTTCCTTAATAATGCACCAATCCTGTATTCCTGGTATAAATTCTACCTGGTCATAGTGTATGATCTTTGTGATATTTCACTGTAATCTTTGTTTATATGTGTGTGTTTTGTTTTATTTTGTCTCTTCTTTCTCATTGTTCACTCCATTGGTCAGAATCATTCTTCACAACTTGACTAATGTTCAATGTAAAGGTATTTGTAGATGCTATATTTGTTTTTTTTTTATAAAACATTTTATTTTAAACCTTTGAATTCCAGATTCTTTCCCTTCTTCCCTCATCACCCATCCCTACTGGGAAGATAAGGAATTCAATATAGGTTGTACATGTGTAGTTATGCAAAAGATTTCCATTGTGGACATATTGTGAAAAACTGACTATATTTCCCTCCATGCTGTCCCACCCCCCACTTGTTCTATTTTCTGATCCTTTCCCTTTTCAAAAGTGTGTGCTTCTAACTACCCTCCCCCCCAATCTACCCTCCCTTCTATCATTCCCTCCTCTTATCCCCTTCTCCCCTCCTTTCCTGTAGGGTAGGATGCCCAATTTAGTGTGTATGTTATTTCCTCCTTAAGCCAAATTAAATGAGAGAAAGGTTGACCCATTCCCTTTTGCCTTCCTGTTTTTCCTCTCCATTGTAACAGTTTTCCTTTGCCTCTTTTATATGAGGTAATTTACCCTATTTTGTCTCTCCCTATCTCCTCTCATTATATTCCTTTCTCATGACTTAATTTTATTTTTTAAATATCATCCTTTCCTATTCAATTTATCCTGTGCCCTCTGTCTATGTATACCTGTACACATATATAGACACACTAACATATGTATTCATACACACATATACCCTCCTATATAGACAAAAATGTATGTATACATACACACACACACATTTATATTCCCATCAACTATCCTCATACTGAGAAAAGTTTCATAAGTTACAATTATTGTTTTACCATGTAGGCATGTAAATAGTTCAACTTTGATAAGTTCCTTATGATTTCTTTTCCCTGTTTACCTTCTCATGCTTCTCTTGCTTCTTGTATTTGAAAGTCAAATTTTCTGTTCAGCTCTGGTTTTTTCATCAAGAATTCTTGAAAGTCCTCTATTTCATTGTATGACCATATTTTCCCCTGAAACATTATACTCAGTTTTGCTGAGTAGGTGATTCTTGGTTTTAGTCCTAGCTCCTTTGACCTCTAGAATATCATTTTCTAAGCCCTTTGATCCCTTAATGTAGAAACTGCTAGATCTTGTGTTATCCTGATTGTATTTCCACAATATTCAAATTGTTTC
>JAQQSU010003958.1:0-14216 GCA_028627135.1 Pseudochirops cupreus | reverse complement strand
TGCCTCTGCCGCCGCTTCCAGTCAGCACCGCACAGCGACTAGCTTGGTTCCGGCGTTCTCTTGCTCCACCCCTTCCTGCTACATCAGCAAGCTCAAGGGGCGTGGAAGATCTTCAAATCCCAGTATCGTTACAGTGATGGCGAAATCAAATATATGACATCTTTGTGTGTGCCTGAGGTGAAGCAGAGGAATAATTCATGGGAAATGAGTAAATTGTGTAGCTGTGAGATTAGAGTGCTTGAGGAAGTATTATGTATGTTGAAGTTCCCTAATGTCTACACAGAAGGGGAGGAGGAGAGAGACTGTGAGCTAAGCACTGAAATCATTGAGGAAAAAAGGAGTGTCCTGGTGGTCAGCAGACAACAACTACTAGAATTTTGATTGGGTGGTATATATTGATTGAATGAATCTCAAAAAAAAAAAAGGGAAAGGTTACTGAGAGATTGTGGTAGAGGGAAAATCTGGCAGTGACATGGGGGGAGGGGCAGAGTATTCCATTTCCCCCATCTTGACCTAAGGATTTCAGAAGAATGACTGAAGGTACAGCCAGTGCTAGAAAAGGAGGCCAGGGAAGTTGTAGCATCAAGAGAAAGCTAGGTCTCAATGACAACCAGAAATTGAAAGAGTGGGAAAGTAAAAGATTTATGACGACAACATGTTCTTTGCCTTTGGAGTACTCATTCCAGAGACCACAACAGAAGGGATGGGTAGCTTTAGAGTGGGACATAGGGGAAGAGAGTTGGTTTGAGGAAAATGGGATAACGGTTAGAGCAGTGGAGAATGGGGAATAGAGTTTGAGTGATGACTACACCTAACACCAAATTCACTAGGTGTCATCATGATAACTGGGATGAAGAGGGTATCAATAACCAAAGGAGAGTTTATTAATCTTTTGAGGAATTAGTTTAGGTAAATGTTCACTGTCTAGTGAAGTTTGCCCTCATGGTGGAAGGACAGGTGCTTGGGGCTAAAGGAATGGTTATTCCCCTTCTCCTGAGGCAGTAGACCAGACTGGAAACTTGATGGAATAGCCTTCCTCTTTTCCATGGTAGGGAAGATGATGGAAAGGTGTTTCTCATCTCTCATAGGACACAGGAGACCTGGCTTGAGGAAATATTTATGTCAAAGACAGGAGACTGTTAATTGCTGAAATGATGTTACTCCTCTTCCCCTGGAAGGCTGAAGACCAGGCAAGAGATGACACAGTAGAGTGTCTTGGAGGTGTTGGCGAGAGAGAAGGCAATGATAACAAGCTCAACACTTTTACAAGAGCAGTAGTAGATTCTAGGATCCAGGGAGGTGGAATTTGGACTATTAGTAGCTGTCAGACATAAGGTCATAGATCTAGAGCTGGAAGAGAACTCAGTGACCTTTTAATCTAACCCTTCATTTTGCAGATGAAGGTACTGATCCTTAGAACTATTAAACAGAGGTGTTAAATGACTCCCCCAAGGTCACACAGGGATTGTCAGAGGTAGCATTTTTGGATTTCAAAGTCAATGATTTCTGCCACTTGTGCTCTCTTGGTTGCTTTCTGTCAAGACCTGGGTTCAGTCTCTCTGTGACTATTCAGATCTGGCTACAATCTTTTTTCACATCCTTAGCTCTTATAATACCTGTAGTCCTGTTTTAGCTATTTGGTTCCTTCTCAGAATGTCCCAGAACTACTTTGACCAGCCTGTGGTAGAGCAGCTGACAGAGAAGTGGGGCTTTGGGAGATAAAGTGAAATTGGGAAAATATCAGAATGGAAAGATTTTCCATATAGGCTTGCAAATTGTACCTTGAGCTTGTACTGATCTTTTAACCTTTACAACTATGAGAGCAAGTCTTTTTTCATATACATCATATACATATACATATACATTTCATATACATTGGAGTTCAACATAAATGTTTAAATTACCCAAGGGATTAACAAATATTGATTATAAAGTAAGTAATCTTCTCTCTTTTAGGTATGAAGAGTTTAATTTGTTGTCAGTCACAAAAAATGAAGTCATTAAATTAAGGATATATTTATCCTGTTTGGTATTTTCTAGTGTCCTAGTTTACACTGTACATTAATGTGCTTTATTAAAAAAATTAGCTGTAACATATAATTGAAAACTGTAGAGGTATAATTTTTAAATGTTTGGGGAGTCATGGCATCTTAGTGTTGTCTAATAAGTCCTAAAGATTTTATATTGGAATTAATTTGGTTTTATACATAATTAAATTGAATCAGAATCATTTGTTTTCAATATTTCATGCTGAAGAGATACCCTAGAGGTACCATAGATGTAAGCCTGGGAAGCATGATTATAGGGATAGCAGTCTTCCAAATTTTTAGAAGAGCGTCTAGATCTAATTAGTCTCTGTCCCCTTAAAACCTTGTGAAACTTTAGTGGGTTCTAACAGGGGTGATTGTCAGCTCTTTGAATTGAACAGATACAATTAGAGAAAACTCAATTCAGTGTTAGAAATCCCTAAGTGCTAATCAAATTCCTAAAGGTTTTTAGTTGCATGAAACAAGAGAAAGCCTAATTCTAAGCCCAGAACTAGCCTGAATTTAAAAGTAAGAGAAACCCTTTGTTGTTCTGTTTTACTGTTTAGCTCTGGATTGCTGATTGAAGCAGAATTCCAATGTTTTGACACACCACCACATTGTTAACACGATAGGGAAGATTTGATTATGGTAGAACAAGTCCAAAAATGGGAAATTGACCAAAAAAAAAAATCTGGGATCTTGGTTCTCAAGATGGCTTTTGTGGTTGAATTCTTCTATTTGATGTGGTTCCTTCTTTCTCCTGTGCCAAGCAGTGTAATATGGAAAAGTGATGAAGCTGCAGAGGAAAGAAGAAAGAGAAAAGTAGACTGTTTAGTTACAAGAGAAAAATGAAAGAGTAGGAGATCAAAGACAAAAATACCTCTATCTCCAGTTGGGAGAAAAAAGACTCTTTTCCCAACCTTGGCCAAGAACTTGACAGCTGCCTCTCATATAACCTAAGCCAAAGGAAATAGCAACATGGAATCCAGGACCAGCTTTTAGGTGGAAGAGACAAGGCAGAGTGCTCCTTCAGCATGCCAAGTAAGAGCACCAGCAAAGTAGAGTATACCTTCCATCATCAAATAGTAGCCCTAAATGCATTTTAACTTTGGTCAAGGCTGGAGAACTGAAATGTAGAAGAGGAAAAAAAAAATCCATGCAGATGTAGGTTTTTATTTACATTTTCAAGGCTGGACAGATTTTCTGCAGCTACAGAATGACATTTTCTGATATTTAAAATAGTCTTGTGTTTTTTCAGTGTGAAAAAAGCATGTGTGATTCATCTTAATATTTGTAAGGATCAGTCACTATCTCAAAGCTGGTGATTGAGGTACGAAGAAGGATTTTGTAGATAGTGTTTCACTTAGTGCATAGGTAAAAAGCAACAGGTTTTGTCCCAACCTCATTCAGAGTCCTATGACTAGAGTTATTAGAGACTCACATTAGAGTTATAATACAATACCACTGTATAGAGATCTTCTCTGACTTACAAAGTATGTCATCTTTATGTCATTCTTCACTGAACATGACTGATAGCTATACTTTTCCCTGCTGATGATAACATTTCTTGAGGTAGAATCGGTCATGTCTTAGATTAGCTGGTTATTTTTTCTCATCTAGCATTCTGTGTACTATGTTCTTCTGGATACCCTTCATACTTCAGGGTTTTGTAGCATTGTCAACTCTTGGCAGTTCAGCATCGTCTTTGCTAATTTATCCTCCTGCCCTCATTCACTATCCCAAACCTGCTGGATAGAAATGCTTATATACTTACTATTTTTTTATTGCCTTGTACAATAGTTGTGTATTATTTACCTGCTGAAATATATCGTGAGCTGGGGGTATATGGGGTACTCAGGGAAAGCTGTCATTTCTGGTGTGAGGTCTTGCTGAACCCTCATCGGGGCTGCTCACCCACCTTTGATGTCCACCTGTCACCCAACATGTGGCTCTGAGAAGCTGGAACATGCGCAGCATCCACACCCCAGTAAAACCAGTTTGGCAGACAGTCTAAACCAGATTAGAGTAAACAACAGTCCTCACACCCATTGCTAAGTTAGGGGATATCTACTCCAAGCACATGAAGACTTCTCCTGGTAGAATGGGTGAATAAGAGCGCTTTGTTCCAATGGCCATGAAAGTGGCTAAAGCAGGTGCTATTTGGAGACACTAAGGTCATCCATTGCTTCCTGGGACATTGCCAGTCATCTTGACTTTTGTCCTGCCACCATGACTTTAGTGCCTCTGGAAGAGTGAAGCTGAGGACTTTGTATAACTATTATTCACTTAAATCCAATTCACATACAAGTCAAAATACCACACATAATGCCATTGGTCCTCTTTGAAAACAAAGGACAGACAACAACATCATCATGAGTTCCTGAAGACAAGAACTCTGTTAACTGGTTGGGTATCTATCTGATTCAGCACAGTGATTTACACATAGTAGGTAGAAACTGGTGAATGCTTGATTAAATAGCCTAATCTACTACCTCCTTCCATGCTCATATTCTAGTGGCCCTGACTGGCTCCCTGTTTACACTAGCTTTAGTCCTTGGAGTTAGTGTGCTCGGAATTTTTTCAGCTACATTCTTCTAGCATTTCCTTATCCATCCATTTGCTGGCACTTCTCTCACGCTAGCTTGCCCACTATTGTACATCCCTAGCCTCAGCTCTCACAATCCCAGCTCCTTAACCAGTCTTTACAATCTGTAGCAACATATATTCCAGGAACTGACAGCCAGAATCATTGTATAATCTTCAGTGCCTCTTTGTGTTCTACCACATAACCATGTTTTATGTCCAGCCACTTTTTTCTTGCAAAGCAAAGAAATTGAAAAGTGACTGGTTGCTTTGTAAGAGGAAGAGCTAGGAAAGAGAACTGAATTCAGAAGACCTGAATTTACATCCCAGTTTTGACATTTACTAGTGATGTGACTAAATCACTTAACTAAGTCTCAGTTTTCCCATCTTCAGTGGTATATCAATCATAATGAACAATTGAAAAGCATTTATTAAGCCCTTAAGATGTACCAAGTTATTTTTATAATACTTTTAGGTTTATAAAGCACTTTAGTCACAATGATTCTTGCATTGCTGCAGTTCCACTAAAGCTCTGCTTTGATGCCTTATTATGGTTTGGGGTAGACTCTAGGTTCTTCAAAGACTCTTCCAGAGAGCACAGTCTCTGGTGAGTCCTACCAAACTGGAAGTAGAGAGTTGATAATGTACTCACTGTATATACTCTTTGTCCAAGGACCAGTGTAGCTAATTTTAGAAAATGAGTTGACCAAAAAAGATAATTTTTTTATTATCAGATTTAGTTTTTTCAATGAACAGGATTCTATTTTTTCTCCCTCCTATTTCTCTTCCTTTCATCAAAAAAAGAAAAATTCCATGTCATTCCTCAACTGATAAATGGTCAAAGGATATGAACAGTCAGTTTTCAGATGAAGAAATTAAAGCTATTTATAATCACATGAAAAAGTGCTCTAAAACACTGTTGATTAGAGAAATGTAAATTAAAACAGCTCTGAGGTACCACCTCACACCTACCACATTAGTTAATATGACAGCAAAGGAAAATGATAAATATTGGACAAGATGTGGGAAAATTGAAGCACTAATGCATTGTTGGTAGAGTTGTGAAGTGATCCAGCCATTTTGGACAGCAGTTTGGAACTGTGCCCAAAGGGCTGTAAAACTGTGAATACCCTTTGATCTAGCAATACTACTACTAGCTCTGTATCCCAAAGAAATCACAAAAAAGGGAAAGGGACCCACATATATAAAAATATTTATAGCAGCTCTTGGTAACGACAAAGGATTGGAAATTGTGAGAATGCCCATCAGTTGTGGAATGGCTAAATAAATTGTGATATGTGAATGTAATGGAATACTATTTTGTTGTAAGAAATGATGAGCAGGCAGATTTCAGAAAAACCTGGAAAGACTTAAATGAACTGATGCCAAGTGAAGTCAGAAGAACCAGGAGAACATTGTACATAGTAACGGCAACACTGTGTGATGATCAACTATGGTAGACTTAGCTCTTCTCAGCAATACAATGATTCAGGACAGTTCTAAAAGACATGAAAAATTGCTATCCACATCCAGAGAAAGAACTGTGGAGTCTAAATACAGGTTGAAGCATACTATTTTCACTTTTTTGTTTTTTTCTTTCTCATGGTTTTTCCCTTTTATTCTGATTCTTCTTTCACAACAAAAATATGTTTAACATGTTTGTACATGTATAACCTATATCAGATTGATTGCTGGTGTGGGGCTTTATCCCCAAGTGAAGGGAGGGAGGAAGAAAAATTTGGAACTCAAAATTTACAAAAATGAATGTTGAGAACTATCTTTACATATAATTAGAAAAAATAATAAAATACTGTTAAGTGGGGAAAAAAAGAAAAATTTCTTATGTTAGGAGGTAGATAGTGTGCTTCATCATCTGTCTTCTGGAATTGTGGTTGATCATTTTGTTGATAAGAGTTCTTAAGTCTTTAAAAAAAACAACAACCATGCGAGCTCTTGAGATTACAAAGAGAGAATATAGAAAGAGAAGACAAAAGGGCTTACTTAGGATAGAACCTTGAAAGAGATGTGATATGGATAGCCCTGAACTAAGGTAATGACTATGTGAATAGGTTGAAAGGGTTATATAGAGATAATTAAAGAAACTATGAATTCTCATAGCAGTATCATTGTCTCTTGGCTTCAGTTGTCACTTCTTTGCTCGTGACTCCCAGTTCTCTATTCTTAATATCTCAGCTGACTTCAAGTTCATTTTGCTAGTTATCAATAGAATTTATTTTTGTTTTAATTCAGTACAATTTTTATTTTTAAATATAACTCATGGCCTCAAATATCAGTTATTTAGACTTCAAGTTATTTCACATTTTTCTGTTTGTCAAATGCCCTTTATCAGTCACCTGCTATCTATAGAATTTTAACTAGGTGTCCCACCTTCAACTCAAATGTAGTATATGGAAAACCTGATTCCTCCTTGCCTCTCAAGCAAAGTCCCTTTCCCAGCTTTTCTTTTAGTTAATAGCATTAGCATCTCTCCAAAATCCCAGGCTCAAAATTTCTGAGTAAACTCTGACTATTCCATCTCCTTTATCACATGAAATCATTTACCAAATGCCTGCCCCTTCTTCAATCCCACTATTGATTTATCCATCCCCTCATTACCTCAGTCTGGATTGCTGCAACTGCCTCTTTAAAAAAAAGTTTTTATGATGTCTTTTGTTTTTTATATCACCAAAATCTCTCCCATTATTCTTCCCACACCTTCTCCCAGAGAGCCATCCCATATAATGAATATTTTTTAAAACTAAAAATAAAAAGAGAAAGAGGGGAAAAAATCAATATAATCTAACTATATATCAAGAAAGCCTAGTCACTTAACCCCTATTGCCCTGCTTTCCCCCTCCAAAAAGGCAAAAAAACCCTAAAAAACCTAAAAATATAGTATATGTTCCATGCTCATGGACTTCCCACTTCTGCAAAGTAGTAGGGGCTATCTTCTCATGAAGGGACTTGCTTGATCTTCATAATTTTGCACCATTTACTTTGGATTATTTCGTGGTTCTTTCCATTTATATTGTTCTAAATCATTATGTATATTGTTGCAATTGCCCCTTAAATGATGTTCCTTTTTCTCTGCTCCCTGACCACTACAATCTATCCTGTTTTTCTTCCCCTTTCATAATCTGCCTCCTTCAGAAACCTACAGTCTCAGACCATTTCAGATTCAGTCTAAATTTCCCAATCCACTGTGCAGAGCTCCTCATAATGTGTTTTAGTATTACAGTTTTGCACATTTTTGGTGCTAATCTTCATGGATTACCTGAGCTCAGACATTCTAAGTTACAAGTGAGCTAAACTAATCAGGTGGCTGCTGCAAATCCAGCATCAGTATGGTGAGCTTACAGGAGTAAGGGACTTCCAGGTAGCCTAAGGAGGGACAAACCTGTCCTACTTGGAAACAAGTGGGTTAGTGGTACGGTACCCATCAGTAGTTAGATCAGGACCATACTCTCAGCCTAGATGACAAAAAGGAAGGAAGGAGGGAAGGAGAGAAAAATTAAGTCAATAAGCATCTATTAAAGCCCCTACTATGTGACAGACACTACGTTAAGCGCTGGGGTTACAAAGAAAAGCAAAAAACAGTCCCTGTTCTCAAGGAGCTAACAGTCTAATGGAGGAGACAACATGCTAACAATTACTATGTATAAATGAGGTATATACAAAAAAATATATACAGAACAAATGAGGTATATACAGATAATCAAGAAAGGGAAGGCACTAGAAGTACGGGGGATGAAAAAGGGTTTTATGTAGAAAGTGGTATTTTAGCTGGAACTTGAAGGAAGCCAGGAAGCAGAAATAAGGAGAATACTGCAGATATGTGGACAGTCAGTGAAAAAAACCTGGGTTCAGGAGATGGAATGTCTTGAGTGAGGAACAACAAGAAGACCAGTATCACTGTATCATAGAGAACATGAAGGAGAGTAACATGTAAGAAGGTTGGAAAGGGCTAGCAACAGGAGACAGCAGAATATAAAAGGCATGGAGTTGATAGGGAGCCCATGTAGTTTGTTGAGGGCAGGCAGGGAGTAACACAATGAGACCTGCACTTTAGGGAGATCATTTTGACAGATGAGTAGAGGATACACTGGAGAACAGAAAGACTTCAGAGAGGAAGACCAACCAACCAGTAAGCAAATGAGTAAAGAGGTGGATTTTATGATTTATTGACAAGTGAGCACTAAAATCATTCAACTGCAAAGTGATGCTCACTCTCAATGTATTTTGCCTTGTCTAGTGACAGTTGACAGTGGCTCCCTATGGCACTATTTCAGCTCACCATCCCATTATCTAGTTGCTGTGAAAGAAAGATTTTTTTGTTTGTTTCAGCATGATCGTGCCATGGGTGACTGGGCATAACATATAAGGTTGTTCGTACCAAATTATAATGTTACAACATCTGCTAAGACCTTTTTAAAAAAATTTTTTAATGCTTTTCCACATACTAACGAAATCCTGATGGTGGGACATCTGTTAAGATTACTGCCTTTTAAAGGACTCTTGCGATGTTAGCAAATTCCTTTTAAAAAAAATA
This sequence comes from Pseudochirops cupreus, assembly GCA_028627135.1. Classification (NCBI taxonomy): domain Eukaryota; kingdom Metazoa; phylum Chordata; class Mammalia; order Diprotodontia; family Pseudocheiridae; genus Pseudochirops; species Pseudochirops cupreus. Next base: position 5,057 of record JAQQSU010003958.1, on the reverse strand, counting down.
ATTCTGAACAAAATCTTGGTTAGTTTTCATGTAATTAGGAATATTCTGTTTGCAATTACTATACCCCAATCTTTTTTTATAATGTGTTTAAACTTAAATCATGCCAAGTCACATTCCACCCTTGTCTGGGAAAGTTTTCTTGGGGTGCAATGCAGCAAATCATTTGCACCTCAGACTTCAGCCAGGCTTATAGATGTTAATTTTATTTGTCCAAAATGAAAAGGATGCTAATCTTTTACCAGAATTTAATGAACAATTTTAGCAATTGCATATTAAGAATTAATAGGAATTGGAAAGAACCTCAAAGGTCATCTAGCACAGACTCCTGCTTTTGAGCAAGGTCACGATTGAAACATCTGAGCCAGATGATTGTATCTTATTTTGGGGGGGAAAAATTCAATTCTGTTCAAGAGTTATCTGTTCAGTCTTAACAATGTGCCTAGTTCTGTACTTTGTACTATGATGGCTACTACTGAGGTAGTAGGACATGACTGATATCTGCCTTCAGAAAACTTAGAACCTTATTGAAAAGAACAAATTCACAGCCATACTCAAAAACATGAAATAATGTTACAGCAGAAAATATAGTCAAGTGCTATGATACATGCAGTATATAGTAAGTACTCTGGATGGTCAAGAAGAGGAAAATGGGATCTAAACTGAACTGTGAATTTGATACAATAAATATATGAAAAGGAAGGAACATAGACTTCTAAGTAAGGAAACAACCTGAAAAGAGACTTATAGTGCACATGGTCAAGAGTAAGAATTGCATTAGAGAAAGCAAGGTCAGCTTGACTAGAGTGAAGCGTATATAGATTATATGAAGGTCAGAAGAAGAGAGAGACCTTGAATTCCAGGATATGGAATTTAGAGTTGATCCTTTGTTCAGTGGGACACAATAGGCTCTTGAATAGAGAGAAGGTAATGAAACAGTGAGCAAAATGATTAATTGGGCAGCAGTATGCAGAATATGTAAGAAGTAAGAAAGTAAGAAACTGGAGGTAAAAAAGCCATTACAGTAAAATAAATATGGAATGATAGCAGTGATAATAGAGAAAAAAGTTGGAATCTAAGAAAAATGAGGACTGGGAAAGAGATATAAGAGATAGAAAGAGAAAAGTTGGAATTTCTTCCTAGTCCTTGAGTTCAGACCCCTCATAGAATGTTGACATCATTAATAGGCACCTAGAAATGGTTATGGGTCAAGGGACATGGTGAATCTTTCCTCCAAGATCTATTTTCATTGACATTTACTGTGCTCTCAGAACCTTTCAGTTTTTACATATGCCTCTAAAATTGTGAAACATGAAACTGAATGATAAAGACTTGATCTATGGTTGGGATATTATTTCTGTCTTGTGAGACTGTCAGGACCATGCTAGGGATGCACTATATCATATCTGCACTCAGCTAGTCTGTCTTCATCTGGCATCATTTATTTTACTTCTAATAACCCTTCACCAAAGTTGCTCTCTTATAATCCATCACGGCACGAAACAGATCCTGGGTTCTCACATGATCTACTAACAAGCTCTGGTAGCTCCTGCAGAACTGTGAAAGTTTTACATTCAGGCCTGCAAATGACTGTCATCCAGGACCAGTCTGACTGCCATCCCCAGAAGGTTGGTTACCAGGTGATAAAAATTTTTGGTCCCAACAATTTATGAGACCATCTGCTATGTGAGGCATGGAAGGATTTCTGTTTACACTGCTGGAAGGAGTAACTATACCACATAGAGTCACAGATCTTTTAAAACTAAAAATGCTTCCTTGTTTTTAAAGTTCGTGCCTCAGCTCAAATCCCACCTTTTTCAGGAAGTCTTTCTGGGTCATTCTGTCCTTTTTCCTTCCTTCTCTTCTGTGTCCTCCATCCCTACCAGTGCCTTTTTTTCTAAGATCAATCACTTTTTACCTACTCTTTATAGTATTAGGGATAAGTAGTTATTTACATGTCATCTCTTCCATTAGTATCCTCCCTAAGGATAGAGATTTTTTCCCCTTTTCTCTGTATCCCCCATATTTAGCACAATGCCTAACAAGTAGTGAGGATTTAATAAATGATAGTTGACTAAGATTGAAATTAAACAATTTGTTCTCTTTGAAGTACTTTTTCATATTGAATTACATCCTGGTTTTGTTTAGCTGCATGAGAGAACTTCTCGTATGCTTATTCAGGTAGCTGCTTGAAGGTAAATAAGTATATCAGATTTATTCTTCCCAAATCCACTTGTCGAAATGCCGTGCATCCTAGGGTGGCCTCAAATACTACATCTTCTATGAAGTTTTCCCTATTCTACTTATACCTTATATGAAATTATATTTTCTTCATCTTGCATAGAATTTTTTGCCTCTTATCCATCCTAACATTTCAGTCAACATTATATTTTTGTATAGTTGCTGCATATTTTGTATATGGATTATATCTTAGCTAAACTAAATTCAATGGGTGATAGACTGCATTGATTGGATCTCCTTGATCCAATGATGAATGCCTTATCTATAGTGCTTCGTGTATAAGGCTGAATTAATGGCTACTGAATGAACAAATGAATGAATTTTGTTGAAATGTTGAATCATAAAATTAGTTATGGCTTCAAAGGCTAAAAAAAAAATGCTCTAAATAAAAGAACTTGCCATTATCTTTAAAAACCAAATTTGTATTTCCTTCCCCAACTCACACAAAAGAACATAACCATCCACATATAATAACCCAATTGTTCCTTTTACTCTTCCCATGTTCTTTATCTCAGTTAATGAGATGAAACATTCATGTAATCACTTAATCTTTAATATCCATTCAGAGTATTATAGTACCAGCTATATCTCTCTGTCCTATCAATCCACCCCCAGTCACTCAAACAGAAAATCTGAAAATCTCTTTTCTCTTCCATTTCCACAGCTAATTAGTTGCCGTCATAGGATTTCTAGACCTTTTGATGTGGGTAAATCTACTTTGGTAATACACAAATGTTTCAAATAATATAAAGTACACCAAATATTTGACATTTGAAATAATATTTTCATTTATAAAAGTATACATTCTATATAACCAGTGATAGCTAGTTCTCTCAGCACATATTCAGAATAGGGAATTTATTTGCACCCTTACCTAATGCTTCTCTTAGCCTGGAGGTCAGGGACAGTGTTGATAGCTTGTATGGAGATGAAACCTGATGCTTGTACAACTCCATGTTGTTTTGGTTTGCCATTTTGAGTAGTTTTCTGTCATTTCCTTCCTGTTGGAGATTGCAGCCATATTATCCCTTCTATTTCCAGAACTCCAGTGCAAGGGCATGACTAAAACAGAAAGTATTCCCCTAGAGTTTCCTTGACAATGTTGCATGTAGACACCTGAACACTGAACCCTCCAGAAGGGACATTATAGAAGATCTTTCTTAATGAGATCAATGCATTTTATACTCAATTATAGTCATTTTATAGGGTTGTACTCTGCTTGCTGTTTGAGTTATAATGACCATCTTGGGAATTGTTTTTCCACGGTGTTTTGTTTCGTTTTGTTTTACAGTATCAGAAGTTCTCATATGCCTTGGGGGAAATTTCTCTGAGACCTCCCTCAGTAACTCAAATCTTTATATTCTCTTCTCCACATCAAATAATTACTTCAAGAATCACTGTCATATTTCATATCTCACTTATACCCTCTGAATAATATAAAGCAATTTCCCTCATCAGCCCAAGTGGAATGCATCCTTTCCATTTCCTAGACTTCCCCTCAACTTTTTTTTGCCCATGAAGCTTCCTCATTTTTCCCCTGACTGCTCTGAAGATCAGATGAATCAAGTTGTTCCTTTCATCTCAAGCTCACCACTTGTGGCACAAGTGGTATTCTGGTCCCTGCCTTTGCTCCACTTAACCTGGGTCTGAGAGAAAAGCCAAATACTAAGCTGATCATAGAATCTCTGTGTGTGCTTTTTTTGTTCTGTTACTCCGGCCTAACTTTATGTTTCCTTCAATTCATTAATATTAAGCATCTAAACTCGCAGTCTCTTTCTCTTTTTTTATGCCATAGCCTTTGAAACCTCTCATACTAGTGATTTTGTTTCATACTGCTTTACTTGATTTATTCAGCAGGATCAGAACCTCATTCAGACTATAGTAAGTCTGTTAAATATTTACTAATGAGACGGATATTTATATGAGTCAGCGGCACTTATCAGTGTGTGACGGTCTGGATATTAGGTTCAGTAGGCTAACAAGCTAGGAAACTACTGAATTAAATAATGAATGAAAGTAAAGGCCTTTCAAAAATAAACACTCAGTTAAACAGTTGTTCATAGTAACTGAAATGTCTCACACATTAAGACTCCTTTTAAACAAATGAACTAAATCATTCAAAATTAGACATGACAGAAAACTCATTGACTTACCACAGTCCATGGTCTGGTGAATTTGAGTGTATGTCTTTGCAGAGGAGATGATAATGAAAATTGTGAACAAGAATAAATCATTTGAGAATTCCTGATCTGTTGTTGGGAGTGAGGAACAGAAAAAGAAGGTATTGTATTGGATTATCGATACTAACAGCTGCAGCTGGAGAGGGGCTAACACTTTGGCACCCCTTGGAACCTGACAAAGCTAAGTGGCAGAGAACATCACTGTTACTTTCCTGCACTGTATATCTAATCCTATCTTGGTTTTGGAGCAGTTGTGTAATCAGTCTCACACCTTTTCCCTACTTACTGTTCCTCATCACCACAGAAGCTGGGTGTACTAGTGAAGTTTCTTGGCCATTCAGAGAGCCTACAAGCTGGTTCTTTTAGTTTTTCTTGTGGAATGTGTAATGCCATGCACCAGCAGATTCCCAAAGGAATGCTACTGTGAACAGCCTTTAGAGTTCAGATTACAAAATATAGTGAACACTCTATTTATTCCATTACAAATCAAGACAAACATTCAAAACATTATAATATTCACAACATTACATCTTATCACAGAAAATGGCCACACAGTTTTCACTACAGTGGCCACAATATTCAGAACAAGGAACAATAGAATACTCAAACTTCCACTCATGGGGCAACTCAATCATTAAC
>JAQQSU010003957.1:0-14217 GCA_028627135.1 Pseudochirops cupreus | reverse complement strand
TTTGAAATATTGAAAACATTTTTTAATTCTTTTTGAATCTATACAAAGTTTGATAAATACAGAAGTACTCATGATACACTGTATGACTTATTGCCTGCAAGCTCCTGCTGTTACACAAAGGAAGAGAAGTTTGATGTGTTGATGACAGCTCCCCTATCTCAGACCCTGGAATCCCTTAAACTTGCCAGGATATATGGACAGAATTCGATGAGACACAAAGCCATTAAATAGTCTAATCTGTAGGTGTGTTTAGCAGTCCTTTTAGTCCACTAAAGATAGCTGTATACCAGTTGAGAGCACTAAGAATCTGGGTTAACACTGAATACATATCACAACATGGCAAATTAACTACATAACAGGAAACTTACATGTGAATTATAAATCTGAAAGTACACCATATTTTAACAAGGGCACTGAATAATTGGCACAGTGATAAATGACTTCTGGTCACAATTTGAGGTACATATTTTTGCTTTATGCACAAGACGTACTTTGATGGATGTAGAGAAATCAATGTTAAATTCAAGAAATGAAAGGTACATATCTCAGCCACAAATAAGAGCAAAACTCAGCTTTGTATCAAGCTGGATAGGAAAAGGATAATCCTACCCTCCCAAAATTCTTGGCATTTTTTCCTTTTAACCCTGCTTCTATAACCACTTTAAAAAAATACAGTGGAATGAAATACAATTATTTATATGTGGTCAAACCACTAATTTTAATTACTAGGACAAGTTACAAAATTAACGATGTTAAGTCACTAATAGAGACTCTACTTGCTCTCATCCTTCTTCTTCTTCTTCATCACTGTCTTTCATTGTAATGCCCTGAAGTCCTCCTCCATCAGAAACAGAGGCTGTGGCCTCTTCCACAGTTAAGCGGTTGTGAAGAGCTTCATAGGTTTTACTGTTTAGCGTTCCCTCCAACACACCTTGTAACCGGAAGTCTCTGTATGTTTTCTGGGAGAAAAGGAAATTTCCTTAGACAAGCTCAATTTTTTCTTTTCTGTTAAAGTCATAGTACATTCTCATCTTAACCTTCTCAATTTCACTTATCGATTCATTGCTAGACATTCATCAACATATTTCCCACTGTTTCCAAGATATGGTCATACTGTCTGATGATGTCCAATCCAACAGACACTTGAACTCTTCCCCAGCTGCCCTTGGCTCTAGTCAATGAGCTGTTTGACTTATCTTGCCCACTTGGCCTCCATACCACTTCTTAAAGTCTCATCTTGTCCCCACATTCACGCTTCACTTTCCTCAAATTTCAGCACTCCTTTACCTGTTGTCTCCCAGTTAAAATGTAAGCTCTCTGAGGGCAGGGACTTTTCTTGCTTGTTTATATTTTTATCCCCAGTGCTTAGTTTAGCATAGTGTCTGGAACGTAGCATTTACTAAGAGCTCTCTCTCCCTCCCTCCCTCCTTCTCTCTCTCTCTCTCTCTCTCTCTCTCTCTCTCTCTCTCTCTCTCTCTCTCTCTCTCTCTCTCTCTCTCTCTCTCTGATTGTGTCCTTATCCACTCTAGTCAGATCAATTCACTTTAAGCAGCATTTATTAAGGTCTTGTACAAGGCATCTTTCTTAGTAAGTTACTGGACCTTTAAGGTAAAAAAAAAAGCATGCCTATGTGCATAAATATGTAGTATATATGGTACTATGAGAAGGAGAGGAGGAGGAGGAGGAGGAGAAGGAAGATAATTTTGCAAAGCCAATTTATACACTGAAAAAGCCTGATGTTATATTTAAGGTTCCAAATCTTCTGACACCCACCTCTGCATTTAAGTAAGGGAAAGTGTTCTCTTATTTCCCTTCCTTTTTTCCCAATGGGGATCTTTCCATTTCAATGGTGAAAAATTAATTCCAATTAATGACATGCATTAGGTTTAGGGAAAAGGGGGTTAGTTGTGATAACATTTAACTTTGCATAATTTTTCAGAATCCTAGAATCATATCATTGAGTTCTAAGAAAGAAATTGGAGGAACAGTCACAAGTTTTCCTGTTATATACATTAATTCTTCCTCCTAATGCTTTTAATTTGCATTTGTGTTCCTCTTAAATATGACTTAAAAAAACACATTTTACAATATTCTGTATGTTGTCAAGTAGAGCAAGTACTATAGGGTTGGTTTCTATGGTGATTCCTTAAAAAAAAAAATCTAGAGTTTACATGCACTTAAAATGCATGTCACCTACATACCTTCCCTTTCGTTTACAAATCAGGTTAATTTTCCTAATGCTGATTTTCTAAGGTTTAAAACTAGGCCTACCTAAAATCCCAGTATTTGGAGTTGGAGAAAAAGTCTATTTACATTTCAGAATACCTCAGAATCAGTAAACAAAGAATAAAAGAACAAGAGAATAACTTTAAAAAAAATCCTAATGTAAATTTCTTTGACACTTAAAAAAATTATCTTCAAGTCTGATTGGAACTCCTAACGGTTGAGTTTTCTGTGTACCTGCTCAGAGTACCTACCAACCCACTCTAGTTCAGAAGTATGAGTTCTGCTAGCATGTGTTGTTTGACATTCTAACCACGAGGAAAAACAAAACATAAATGAGAGGAAAAGAAGGGATTGAGATGCTCCATACCCGAGTATCACATAAATAATTTTGAGCAATACACTGGCTCTTTATAAAGGATTTCACCAATGAGGGCTAGAGAGATGATGACACAATGAATAGAACACTCTACAGGAATTCAGGGAGCACTGGACTCAAATCTTGCATTCCATACTAGCTCTAGATGGTGGGCAAATCACTCAACTTCTAAGAATCTCTTTTTCCATCTCTAGAATGACATTCAATGCAAGAGAGTGCTGGAGCCAGCTTTAACCAGCTCCTCAGCCTCATGGATGTTTATACTTCAGAAACTGGAAAATGCCACAAGTCGGGGCTTGATTTATTATTGTTTTGTTCATTGTCCAGACATAAAAAACTGAAGCAGAAAATCTTAATGAAGAAGATTGAATTTAAACGTGTGTCTTGTGTTCATTTCTGCCCTCCTCCTCCCCCCTCTCTCAAAGCTGGTTGCTGAAAATTTACCAGCACAGCCTTACATCTAAGGTCCCATTAAAGTTCTCAAATCTTTGATCTGTTTTCCTCAACTTGTGAGAAAGACCAAAAGAAGACACCTTACATCTGGCTGGGAAGATGGGATTCATGGTAGAGCAGCTTTGCTCTCATCAGTTTTGCATGTTTCCTCTCTCATACGCCTGATGCTACAAGGAACCATTTTCAACTGTACTTCTGGGACACTGTCGATGAGACAGTAAAGGGCGCTTGGACATGGCGACTACTGTTACACGGCTTCATGGGGAAAGTGACTAGAATGCTGGATTTGAAGACAGCAAGATCTGGGCTCAGATATTGCCATGAACACTCAGAAACTATGAGGGAGGTAAGTCATTTCACTACTTTGACCTGGTTTCTTCATGTGTAAGATGGGCCTAATGATACTGCTATTACCTACCTGACAGTGTTCATTGTGAGGCTTAAATGAGATGATAAATGTAACTCGCAAACTTTAAGACACAGTATGTTAAGTATTATTATGATGTAAGGGTTTTGGATGTCCTAGGTTTTGTCCATCACGTATTTTTAAAGACAAAACCATTGTTCTCTAGAAGGCCTTCAGAGTAAGGTAACTTCAGATCCTGAGTTTCAGTTTTAGTTGTCTCAGGGAAATAATTTTCACTTACATTCTATGAATTTTTTTTCTAGGTACTTATATAATATAATGAATAGGTACTGTTTTCAAATCGTTATCTTAATTTAATATTATGCTAATGTCCTATTCTTTTTTAGAGGCTACTTTTTTTTGTTATCCTTTAGATAAAACACATTTTTACTAACTCAAAGTGAAATTCAGCAGCTAAATTGTATCTAGAGGTTCTAGAATAGCTCCACAGATAGTTCAAAAGCCCCACCATTTGACTTCCAAGTCTTCAAACTTCAAGGAAAAACTGTTCCCCTGGAAATATAGGTGCCTAATAAAAATGAGATCCAGTAATACAAGTTGATTCATAATAGTGCTTGTTTTGCATTTTTATTGTAGCATTACCTTGTGAATAAAAAGATAGCTTGTGGTCAGAAAGACCAATGTTCAAGAAGTCTTGCTCCTGACACATACTAGCTGTGTGACAATGGACAGGTGTCTTACCCTCTCAGTGTCCCTAAATTTCTCTAATTATAAATTACAGTTGCATTGCCAATCTATACAAATGGAGGGAGTTTCCTACCCCAAATGAAGTATTAAATCTACATGATTTTTTAAAACTTACCATAAAGTATTAGGTCAAACTTAATTTTTGGCATGTTACAATTTATATTGTTGTCTTAGTGGCTTACAAATTTCTAGTATTTTTTTTTTTTGCTTTTTTTTTTTTTTGAGGGGGGAAGGCAGAGCAATTGGGATTAAGTGACTTGCCCAAAGTCACCTGGCTAGTAAGTGTTAAGTGTCTGAGGTCGGATTTGAACTCAGATCCTCCTGGATCTAGGGCTGGTGCTCTATTCACTGCGCCACCTAGCCACCCCAAATTTTTAGTATTTAAAAAAAAATTAAGGAGATAGTTAGGAAGGTAAAGCTGGTATTCATTAATTCCTTCATTTAAGTATCTCTGAAAGTTCATTTTGAAGCTATAAACAACCTCTATGGCGGACATGGAGGTCGGTACATCTCTCAATATAAATGGCATAGGTTCTAAGTCACAAGTGCTTGTTAGGGGCCCTTACTTCATTCTCTGACCTCTTCTCTCTCCTCAAGTCCACCTAAATTCCCCACCAACAACTACGTAAGGGAGGGGGATATATGTGTACTCCTTTTGGTTCTTGTGATGAAGCCCTTAAAGTGAACTTTAATCTCTCACTCACTTTGGTCATAAGCAAATTAAATCCCATAAATAACTAAATAGACAATTGTTTTTATGGAAATTCCGTTAGGGTCTGCCTTTAAAAAATGAGCCATATTCACAGTAAATAAATCAGTTAACTTCTAAGTGTCTATACTGGCCAAAAATGAGAATCATTCCATAGGTTAGAATTAGTCTTAGGTAAGGCATTGTGCTCACTTATTTTAGTAGATCTGATCCACTATATCTGAGAAGGCTTTATGAGCAAAATAGACTAGAATTTCTGGGTTTCTTGTCACTCACTGACTGAACAAATGGATGAATGAAAAGCATTTATTAAGCACTTACTATATGCCATGTATACTATAAGTGTTTATTTATTAAGTCATTATTTCCAGGTATACTTTAATACTATATGCCAGATACTACATTAAGCAAATATAGACAAGTAAGACAATACCTGACCTCAGGGAGCTTGCATTCTCATAGGGGTAGACAGTATATAAAGAAGAACTAGAAAACATGGCCTTATGGTTTGGAAATGTCCAGAAAATGACATGGAAGCCTTGTTCTGGGTGAGATAAGTTGGAAGACCACTCTTCAGAATCTGGGATGGTCCTGGGAACAGAACCTAAGGTTTCAGTGGAATAGGGATGAGATCTCACTCTGATCAGAGTGCAGATACCCTGGTTTGAAAATGGTCCAGGAGGGAGGTAAAGCCATATAGTTGGGATATGGCTAACTTAGTCCTTGTCAGCAGGACTGTCTTTTGCTTTTCTCTGTATCTCCAGCACTTAGTACAGTATCTGCACATAGTAGGTGCTTCATAAATATTTCCTGATAGACCAACATGCTATTCTCTACACATGTAGAGCAAATTAAGTTGATTGGATTGAAAACAATTATATTCAAGAGCCAGTGTGGGTTTTGTAAAGTCTAGGTTATTCAAAAGCTTTCTAAATTCTTTGGACAGTGATCTTTTTATGAAAAACAATGTAGGTGGCTATGTTTTGGGGACACTTTAATGACAGCTTAAAGAACCTAAAATGTTTATGTATTATATAGTAAAATCAAAACATGACTGATAAATACAGAAACTCATTAAGGGCAGATTAATGTTCATGATGAAGAACAATTAATGAATCAAGAGCTCACTTACATTACAAATATGCATAACAATCATTTGTTAGTTTAAGAAAGAGCCCATGCCTTGATTATAGCACATGAACCTGTTGGCTGATCCTGAGTCCCTACTTTGAAATGGAAGGTATGCAAATTCAAATATACTCAAGAAATTTTTACAAGTATTCATTTATTTGTGGCTACCAATGATCTTAACAAAGTAAGAAAATTTTAAACCAAGAAAATATTTTTTATTGGACCATAATATAATGCCATATTTAAGACATTTTCTAAATTATTCTTTCCTCTTGAATAGACCTGAAATTTCAGTTTTAAGTAGAATTTAGATTTTAGTTTTATATACATATACATATATATATACATATATATACACACATTTATATGTATATATACATATACTGATATTATATGTGCAAATGTATGTATGCATGTTAGCACACAAACATATACATATACATGTTTGCATATATTATAGGTAAAGTCCAGAATTTGCTACTATTAAGAATTTGCTACTATAAATGTATTAAGATACATTTTTCCATTAAATGATATCCAAGATTCAATTCAAAATGATATGATGAATATAATTATCCTCATTATCAATTAACTAATGTTAATATTTGTCTAATTACTGATAAATTGATTGAATATAAATTTCTGACTTCCTTAAAGATGCATTAGCTCACAGGACCACAGATATAGTTCTGTATGGGAACTTGGGAGGTCATCTGGTCCAACCTTCTTTACTTGTTCAGACGAAGAAACGGAACCCCAGGAGGTCAAGTGACTGGGTCAAAGTGAAAAAGGTAGAAGACAGAGGCTGGATATGAACCTGTACCTTTGACTCTCAATTCTGTTTTCTTTGCACCACATCAACTCTCACTAGTAAATAATTAAGTAATTAAAATTAAATAATGCTGATCTTGAGGACTGCTAGCTAATGCTATTATCAGTCATGGTTTGGAATGCAGTTCTAAGCCATTAAAAAGGCTGAGACTTTTATTAAAACAAATATGGTGCACCCTGTTTCTTTTTCATCAAAATAAATCACAAATTTCCAAGTTACATTTGCAGAAACAAGGGGGAACATAATGGAAAAACTGAGCCTTAACGTAGGGGGAGAAATCTACTAGGATGTCTTAAGATTTTTGTTTATTAAGAAGATACTAGCCAGTAATATACATTAATATTTGTGAATTAAACATATGACAAATACTAAAACTGTATTTGTAGCTATGGAATTATAAAAAGAGTAGCTCTAATTCTACCAGTTTCTTTGGTTACTCATAATATTTTGACATTTGCAAGCATATGTTTCAGTGGGTAGACCAATATTCTACCTCTGGAATACTCTACTCCCATACTTTTGGGTCTCTGTGTTGTCACTGAGGCAAGGTTCAAGCATTAGGGCAAAGATTTGTGGCATAAAACAGTTTATTATAGTTGTATACAGAGACCATGATAGTGATGAATGATCCTAATGCCAGTGTCAGTTGATATGATCTTTAAGGATAGCCTTTTTAAAATGCAGTCAAAATTTGCTCTGAAGTTTCTAGCAAGATTTAGCCATGGTCAGATATGCAACTGAAATAAAGATCCTTGCATTATTCCTAAAAACAGCTTCAAGCTGAGTTTTCAGCCATCACTTGCAATTTTAACTCATGGACTTTAAGACAAGACTACATAGGCTAGGCGTACACTACTTGATCATAAGTTTCCCTCATTATATGGAACGTGAGTTTTTCTAAAGCTTTATTTTGGAAAAAAAAATTACACATTGTCAATATATTCCTTCCTGAAGTGTAAAAGACCCACTTTACTCAGCTTGGGTCCTGTGGTTAGAGCATATTTAAATGACTCCATCATTCAATAAGTCATTCAAGTTCTTTGGCATGGATATTACTTTAAAAATGAGGTACTTTGATATTCCTCTACAGCCATATTGATTAGCTCCTACATAGGACAATGGAATTGCCCATGAATCAACAAACTGTGACAGTATATTATCTGTTTCAGATGTCAAATAACTGGGGACTTTATCCCTGGTCAACAAAAACATAATCCAAAAGAGGCAACCTTGATGATAGAGTATAGGAGGAAATGTCCCATAGAATTCCTATGCAATCACATTTCTAGATTTAAGAGAATTAAGGTAACACATAATTGTTCAAATTATAATACTGTAATTATCTTCCTGTTTATGTGTGTCAACTAAGATAAATTTGTGGTGAATTACAAAAATAAGAAAAAATGAATAAATTATTTTATTTTATGGCATGACTATGTGAATCAGTGAAAATGACCAATGCTTTTCTCCCCTATACCTTTTAGAATTTACTCACTTATGCCAGCATAGACAGAAACCCAGGATTGAAGTAATGAATTCAAGTTCTGCCTCAAACACTTACCAATTGTGTGAATGGTCAAATCCTCCTTCCATGTCCCCATGCCACTCTCTAAGACCATAAATTACTAAGGAGTTGCCCATTTACATCCGTGGTAGGAGTTTCTACACTGAGATTTTCCTGTACTTACAAAGTCAAAGGTCTATATTTCCCTCCAAAATCCTAATGAAATTTTATCTTTTGTATCAAACAGTAATAGGCCATCACATTCAAAGCCATTGTGTTTACCTTCACTATTTTGATGAGAGTCTTCAGTTGGTAGATGTGAAGCTGAAGGTCTAATCTATCCGCCAACCACACGGAAATGACTTTCATGGAGCTGCTGTACCATTGCTGGAAAAAAGGATGGGGGGGGCAGGGCAGAGGGAAGCAGGGAAACACACACACACATACACACATACACACACATACCAAAACAAACAAACAAAAAAAGACAAAAAACACCTCTGCAGTATTCATTTAACAGATTTGGTAATGAGGGGTAATGAAATACTCTGAAATGACCACAGATCATCACTTGAAGTCAATAATGCTATAATTTCCTGTTAAGAGAATTGCATGTTTTGCTAAGAAAGCTGCTAACTTGACCTAGACTGTGCTTTACATGAATTAACACTAGTCTTTCAGCTGCAGAATATTCACAGGGAAACAGAGCTTTGCACTTTGCAGCCTAGTAGCCTGCTTTGTAAGCTGTAAGTAACAATGGGCACTAAATACATGTTTATAGCAATGAATAGCCTGCTGAGACAGCAGGGGGAAAACCAGCTAAATTATTTTCAAAGAGAAATTTTGCATCACTTCAGGGTTTTCATGCAATATTGTACAGTCCTAGAAAAATCAAATGGTAGACCTCACCATGGCACAGAGTCAATATCTTTAATGTCTCTCTTTTATTTTGGAATTATGGACAAAAATAAAAGCACCCCCCAACAAAAACATCATTCTACTCACAATCAAAATCTTCACCAAGACCTAGATCTATTACTTTGGTTAGATTCTTCTCAAATCCTTCAGATCCAACTAACAATGAATAAACCTTCCCTGGGATCTGAGGAACCTTGTTATGGCAGTATTCTTTCTGAAATAAATGACTCAATGGATGTCTGCTGCTCATACAGCAAGAGGAAAGGTTTTGCTTCATTTTGGAAACGATTTAGTTTTGGGAGAGTTCACGTCCTTGCCCTGTTTATTGCAGGTCTCTCGGCAGGAGAGGGACTGAAATCCTCACCTAATGTAATTTCCTGCTTCTTTATAATGTCCACATTTGTGTAAATAAGAGAAATTCTGGGTCTGTATATGCCAAAAGGACAGCCCAGAAGTCCCAATTCGTATGTTAAGCAAGTTCAGTTTATAGCTACTGTAACTGGATTTAAGCAATTCAAAGAATAATGCTGTTTGTGAAGAGAATATGCTATAAGGAGAAATCAAATTCTAGTCAACATTTGGCAAAGGACAGAGCAGTTTATACGAGTATTTGAGGGATTTTATATGTATGTGCTATATTTATGTGCCCTTTTTAGTTTGTTAGTACATATGTGTATATGTATATATGAATGCTAAAATATAAAGGGGAAATTTTTAAAAAATCTTCTTTATAGGTCATAACATTTTTGAAGGATTTTTAGTAAAATCAACTCCTAGAGTTATCTCAACTGGGAAAATCTGATTTTCTTAGCTTTTTAACTTGTGTTTATTAAGAAGTTGCTCTCACATATTTTTATCTAACTAGAACAAAAGGTATTTTAATTATAAGTTTCTGAAAACAAATTGGCTTCACATGTCATTATTCTTCTTTTAAATTAGTGTATGGAATGCAGACAGAATATGGAGTAAACTAATTAAAATATGGAATAACTGATTTACAAAACAGTATAATGTCATGTTGATAATAAATGAAATTCTAATCTATTTAAAACACATAATTTGTTTTCTTTTGACTATTATTTGCAATCCATTTTTGCTTTTTTACATGATAATATTCTTATTTTATAGATTTAAAAACATTAGGATTAACAGGTTTTAAGAAACTAAATGTTCAAACTATTAATAATATTCCATATATTTAATTAAATTTTCAACTGAATTCATTTGATTATTTCTCTTAATACCGTATACCTTAAGGTCCTTCAGTTATTCACTTTAGTTTCTGTCATATTTATTATACCTTTGCTAGTTCTCATTATTCCCAAACATCAATATCATGACTTCTCCTTTAAAATAAAAACAGATCAATTTTCTTAATGATCAAATATACTATTTGAGGAAAAGTCCTAAGGATCATTCATAGCCCATGATCTGGTCAGATAGGAAAAAAAGGATTTAAAAATTATATTCTTTCCTTAGGTAAAAAATGGCTTACTCCTATGAAAAGTAGAAACACTTCATAGTACAAATTCTGGTATAAAGTATTAGTTAAGACCTCTTGCTACATCTGCCCATTTCTATACATATTAGTGCTTACCACACTTTTGAAGACCTACCTGAGAAAATCAAATAATGCTTCAACATAACTCTCTTAAAAAAAAAAGCCTCACCCAGTTTAAACTTAACTTTATTCCTCTTCTGCAAATATGTGATAATTACTATGAAGAGATAATCAAAAGTGCATTTAATACAAAATAGAAATTAGTAATAACTATTAGACCCTATGACTAAAATATAAAAGTCTATGGTGGAAAGCATTTTCAAGGGAAAAATTGCCAATAGATTCTCTAACAGTATCAGAAATAATACATGAGAACTGTCACTGAGTCAAAATACCAAAGTAATTAATATCAACATCACTACATATTACAGAGAGTGGCTATCAGCAATGAGATGGACACTGCAGTAGGAAAAAGGGAAAATTCAGGTACTAAAATGTAAAGGTCATAGAATCTTGAAGAACTTTAGTGAAGGCTAGCAAGGAGTCCTGGGTTCTGCTCTGGAAAAGCAGCAGATGGGCACAGAATCCCTATAGCCATTATAGATACAGACACAGAAAATTCATTCTCACGAATGTGATTGCTTCTCACAAACAAAACAAAAACAAAAGAAAAAGCAGACGTTTGGATTCTCTATTTCTGGCATAGCAATTGGTGTTGAAAATCCCAGGTCATAAGCCCTCTCTGGGTCCTGGAGTATAGTGGGTCCCACTTTTGATCATTAGGACAAGAAAAACAGAATCAAGTGGAGTGCCCTCACCCCCCAAAACGCCTTGCAGTAGGGCCAATTTGCAGAAACGTTCAAACATCCAGAAAACATCCTTTCATTCTAAAGAAGTTATTATAATAAGACATTTGCTGGCTGACTATTCACTTTTTCCTTCAGGGGACGGCAATGAAGGGGCATAGCAGTTCTTACTGAAGTCAATGGCATGACATTATTGCTTTATTCTTTGCTGTGGTCCACACAGGAATAAAGCAGTAAGTGTATATTATATATTTTTTCCACATCAATAACACGACAGCAGCCAACCACTTTAACAGGAGAAAAAAATAAGTATTTTTTTATTCATGCTTCATCCAGCTCCTGTAAGGGCATGCATTACTCACTTCATTTTCCTGAGATATCTCTTTTAAAGCAAAAATAAAAGAAAAGGAAAGGCTAGGGTTGACTCTGTGAGACCCCTGTATTTATTCACACTTATTGTGCATGACTGTAGACTGGTAAATCATATTAGCAGCCCGTCTCCCCATCAAGCCACTACTTGCTTTCCAGCCCTGGGAAGGTTCAACAAATCAACAGGAGCACGGAAAACAGAACATCAGTCTAATCTAGTGTTTAAGGTGAAGTTTTCAAACCCAATCTAAGGAGATCTTTAGAGCAAGCAACAAGCTGAAGGGCCCAGAAGGTGGTATTGACAATGAAAGAGTGTTGAAATATCGAGGAGCGCAGCGCTCGTGCATTTTTAATAACGCGAGGGTCAACAAGGACACAACTCCCTCAGTGACAGTAGTTGCCACTGACTATGGAAATTGCCACACTAGGGCTATAAACGCTTTCAGTTCATCAGCTTTCTTAAACAGTTCATCAGCTTTCTTAAACACCCTAAACCCCCTCGGCGGACCTTTAGTCTTGAATTAACAAACCAAAGCAATGAAAGAGGGTGTAGTCTGAATGGCTGGCATTGATCCCCAACTGTGTCAGCGCTGCTACAGGCACAGAAAAACTCTGTCCATTGTCAATAGAAATTGACAAACCTCCTCTCCTAAATAGTACAGCTGAGCCAGGCTGGATACATGCAGCTGTAAAGGGCTCCACTCTCAGGGTCCAGAAGCACTAACAATAGAACAAGCATGAGCTCTTTGTCAGTCCCAGACTCTGCAATTTTCTAACAAGGATTAAAGTTGTTTCTCGGCAGTGCTGGTGAAAAGAGATTTAGCAACATACCGTGCTTTCTTCATGCAAGTTAAAGAGAAGTAGTTAAGGAATTTCATTATTCTGTTGACCATTGGGAACACAAAACAAATATATTAAATATTCCCAATTCCTTTTCCGGACTACTTTCTAACATTTTGGAGAAGGCTTCAATTAAATATAACACTTATCTTCTGAAAACAAGCACTTCAGGCTTATTTTGGAAGTTTTCTTTCTTTTCTTTTCTTTTATTTTTAAAAGGTGCAGCTGTTTGCCACCTGGAATGAGGACTCAATATATACTAATGTACAAAGCCTTAGACCTTCTGGGGCTGATATTCCTAAATCTGAATCACAAGACCCCATACGGCTTATATAAGTTGGCAGTTGCTAGTAAATGGGTTCTGTCAGAATGTTGTTTCTGATGATGATGATAAAATAAAAATAGCAGCTTTGCTGGGGCACAAATCTGTGATATATTTTCTGCTTAAGTCTTTAGCTTTTTATTGATTAGGAATTGGTATGACCAAGGCTATGCTTTTTATCTGCTCCAGCTATGCTTGTCTCAATAGGTG
The DNA here is from genome assembly GCA_028627135.1 of Pseudochirops cupreus. Classification (NCBI taxonomy): domain Eukaryota; kingdom Metazoa; phylum Chordata; class Mammalia; order Diprotodontia; family Pseudocheiridae; genus Pseudochirops; species Pseudochirops cupreus. The sequence continues at coordinate 906 of JAQQSU010003957.1, read as the reverse complement.
AATAACAGAAAAATACATTTTCTAGAGCTTCAAAAAAACTGAAGGGCTAAATTTCCACACTGTGTATGGCAATACATTTCTGCAATTATTCCATTAGATCCAAGTTGTTTCTTGAGACTCACTGAGTTGAGATAAAAGAATAACACCTGGAAAATTTATCAAATAGGCCTTTTGGTTTCCATTGTGTATGTTTTAAAGGAAAGGACATGGTTGATTATTATTATTATTGTTGTTATGCAACACAAAGTTTTGATGAAAGTATGTAAGCCATTCAATTCCTTAAGACACCTTAAAATGTAAATTTTAATAAAATATTAATACTTATGTAATAAATGCTAATGATTCATTTTTTGAAAGTGTTTCCTTTTTTGGCATTATTGCCATCAAGTATAACTAAATTTACAGCTCCTATCTCCTATATTTCTGAGGTCAGAAATGAAAGATATGAAGCCATATAACAAACATCCTTTTTACTAACTTTAAATTTGATTTAATGAACATCATCATTTTTTTTTCCTATTGAAGGCATCTCCCTGAAACTATAACTTGGTTTGAAGCAACAAAGTAAAACTAACAACAACAAAAAGGAAATGGACACAAGGAAGTGCTTAATTCAATCCATAAAGGCCTCAGTCCAGGAAGCATTCAACTCAACCTATCATAAGGTAGGATTGTTTAATGAGGGCCCAGTTCTTAGAGCATGCTCAGATTTTATCTTCCTGGTGGGTTATACAGAGTGTGCACAGATATTCCTTGCCTGGTTCCAATCCAAAGTATGTAACTTTAGAAGTTTTTTTTTCCAGTTGTGCATGACTGAAGGATTGGTACTACGTGGTGACAAAAAGTCCTCCAATTGGTTCTAGAGCAGCAGTTCTCACCCTGTGGGTTGCGACCCCTTTGGGGGTC
>JAQQSU010003956.1:0-14217 GCA_028627135.1 Pseudochirops cupreus | reverse complement strand
ATATTAAAGGGTTATGGCATTAGGAAGGTTGAGAACCACTGGCCTAAGCCTTTCTTTCAACCTAGCCAAATAATGATGACAATCATGAGACCACTGCTAATATTTTCATATATAAGAAGTAAACAATTTGACCTTATGAATCCCTTATAATTGGTCTTTAATGTTTACCTTATATCTCCTGGATATTTTATATCAAAATTTCCCTTAAGTTCTGGAGTTTTTTGTCACAAAAACCTGAAAGTCTTGAAGTTCATTAAATATTCCTTTCTTTTCCATTCAGGATTATACTTAACTTTGCTATGTTACCCTTGGCTGTAAGCACAGCTATTTTGCTCTTTGGAACATAGTATTCCAAGACTTTCAACGTATGTTTTGTTAATGTATTTTTGCTTAATGGGAAGATATTTTCCATCCATTAATAGGTCCATGTGACCTGCCTGAGTCACATGGAAGCCTGAGTCACATGAGTCTGTAGTAGTAGGAACATGCTGAGTGGGTGGAACAAGAAGGGATGGATCAGGAAGGGAGGAGCAGAGCCCAGAGGAAGTTGGTCAGAGCAGTTAGAGCTGAGGGAGAGAGAGGAAAGAGGTAGCTACCTGTTTGTGTTTGTTTGTGGGAAGGCCCTAGCAGGGGGAAGATTTGGGAATGGCAGTGCCCCTTGCATTGTTATGGTGTATGGATTTTTTGTTGCTATTATGGATTTGACTTTCTGGTGCTGGGATTCAGTTTTCTGGTATTTAAATAAATGTTTCAGTACTGTCTTCCATGTGAAGAGTCTGTTATATTTTGTGATTCAGAATTATGCTGGCATATTCATAGCCACCATAGGCACTGTGAATATTGCATTGGCAGTACAACATAGTAGCTGCTATGTCTTGTATAATCTTTATTTTAACTCTATCATATTTAAATGCATTTTTCCAGTGTTTTCTCCTTGTCTCTTAATCTTTCAGATTTTTCAGTGTCCTCTTGTGTAAAATTGAGTTGCTAATAATTGCAATACCTCACTCAGAGACAGTAAGTTATAATGGATAGAGTCATCTTTGGAGTTTTAAAAGTTCTTGGTTCTGGATGTACCTCTAATACATACTGGAAATATGACCATAAGCAAGTCATATAGCTTCTCAGTTCCCCAGGTAACTAAGATCAGGGGTAGCAGTGAGGTGTCAACATGCACAGGTAGAAGTTCCTCACCATGAGCTTCTTATACCACAGAAGTCACAGGTGTGATAAAAAACCTATCCCAATGGGTGGTTGTTTTGTTTTGTTTTACTTTCTATCGTCAACTTCAAAGCTTGGGTATCATCTTAAGGAATACTGGTCAAAATGAATTTGAAAACATTATTGTATTTTAATATATAGTATTTATTTGTTATGTTGGGGTGGGGGTTCCCTCCTATTGCCTGGTAATTTTCTTATCCTTGTTCCTCCTCTTTTTTAATCTGGAAAAGTATTCTCTTTTAATATACTTCAGTTATTCTTTTTTTTTTTTTACCCTCACCTTGATTTAGTCTTGTTTATTTTTTAGAGAGGTTTATATCTATATATTGGGGGAAGAGTGGAGTTATAAGTACTTTTGTGACCTCCCATTTTTTTCATCTAGCCAGAGCTCTATTCTTATTCAATTTCATCTTTTTAGATATGGCTCCTCATAACATATTGAGATTTTACTTCCTAAATCTGTTTTTTTTCCAAGGCTAGCTATCCATCCTAATTTTGTATTACGTGCATATTTGGAAAAGGATGTAATTTATGCCTTTATCAAAGCTATCAATAAGTAATATTAAATAGCTAAAGTGAAAAATATTTTTTGGCATTCTCCAAAAGACGTCCTGCCAAGTACACTCAAACATTGATGAACTTGCCTCACCTAACTGTGATAATCTAGCCCATATTTCACCATCTTATACACAAAGATAGCATAAGAGATTATATCAAAGATGTTGCTGAAATACGGTATACAACTCTTTCCCTCCTCATGTCTAGCCTCTCTGGCTTTCTTCAAGCATTGAGTCGTATCTTCTAAAAGAAGCTCTTCCTGACCCCCACCCCATACCCCTTAACTCTAGTACCTTCTTTCTGTTAATTATCTCCAATTTATCCTGTATAGATCAGGTTTGCAAAAAGCTTTTGCACTTCGTCTCCCCCACTAGACAGGAAGCTTCCTGAGGGAAGTGTTTTACTTTTCTTTTTATTCTCAGTGCTTGGCACAGTGCCTGACACACAGTAGGTATTTAAGAAGTGCTAGTTTACTACAAGAGTACCATGACTCTGGCAGCCTCATTCTAATGTTAAAAAAAGGAAGTAGGGTTTGTCAGACATGACCTTTTTTGATGACTCCATGGTAAGTTTTATCAATAACCACTTCTTTTACACTTACCATCCCTTTAAGTAACATGTTCTATAATTTTTGTCAGGAATTGGTCAAATTTGCCACCAGCCTAGAATCCTCCCTTTCAGGGCAAATGGAACAAAGCTTAGCACTCTCCAGTCATGTGACATTTATTCAATTCTCTAAATAAGAACTAGCTGACAGAAGTCACTTGTCTATAAATATCCATTTTCCACTCAATCTCTTCAAGACCTAGTCCAGGGGCAGCTAGGTGGTGCAGTGAACAGAGCACCAGCCCTGGAGTCAGGAGGATGTAAGTTCAAATCTGGCCTCAGACACTTAGCACTTAATAGCCATGTGATCTTGGGCAAGTCACTTAACCCCAATTGCCCTGTCCTCCCCCTCCAAAAAGCAAAAATAAAAAAAAAGACCTAGTCCAAATTAATCACACATCATTAATAATACAGAAGGACATTTGAAAAAAAATGGAATACAAGATATATAACAAAGAATTAAAATAAGAAGAAAAGTCTCACTACTTGTTTTCCAAAATTATCTGCTCCAGCTTTCCAGCGCTGGGGATTTGTGAATCCTAGCTCCTTATGATGTCTTATCAGTTCAGTTTGCAAACTAGAGAACATGCCCCTCCTATTTTGATCCTAGGTTTCAATGTTTGAAAATCATGGAAGCCTACAAGTATACAAAAATCATGGCAGAAGGGACTCCTAGAAACATCATTATCAGTGTCCAAAAGCTTTAGGGCACTATGGACTCAAGCGCTGAAAGACCTTATTGGTCTTCCTATGTTACCTAGTTTCCTTCCTCTGTGCTAGTACCCAGGCTGTATCCCATGCCTAGAATATACTACCTCCTCAAATTTGTCTCTCAGAATCCCTGATTTACTTCAGGTCTCATCTTAAATGCATCAGGCCCTTCTTAATGACCCAAATGCTAATGCTCTTCCCTCAAAATCCCCTTTTATTTATTTATTTTTTAAAAAAATTTATAAATTTACATGTTGTTTCTCTGGCTAGATTGTAAACTTCTTGAGGGCAGAAACTATTTTTGGTTTTAACTTGGTATCCATATCATCAAGTACACTACCTGGTACATAGTCAGCACTTGTTTGCCTGCCAGATACCAGTAGTCAGAATGGGGGAAGAACTCAGTAGCAGCAGTTGAGTATCATTCAAACAGGAGAGAGATGCAGCCAGAAAGAGCCCCTGACTCTTTGGCTATTTTCATCTTCTTCCTTCCTATTTCACCATATGAAATATCATTCTCAAATGGCATTGAAATAATGAAAAATTTAGCCCTAATCGAGAAATGGGTATGAATGACTTTTCAGTATAGATTATATAGAAACCTAGTATTTTATTGGAAATGAATAGAGCTTTCTGTTCCAGTCTAATGACCCCTTCAATGCAGGAATCTTTTGTATAGATACCTTGACATATGGTTACCCATATCCTGATTGTGTACTATCACGAAGAGAATGATTAGGTGGTAGTGTATAATCAAATTTAGCTCAGAGCCAAGCAACACCTGCTATTTTGATTAAAGGAGTCTTAACAAAGAAAAACAAAACAAAATTACTACCTGGATCAGTGAAGACAGATTCTTCCCCAGAGAAAATTTTGGAGTTGATACTAGATTCCTTGGAGGATGCAGATTGGTGGGCTTCTTTCCAAAGTATAACTTCAGAGAAATTGGATTGTAGGCCTAGCACAATGAACAGGAATATTTTGGGCATTTATCCTTTAGCTCATGCTGAAAGCTCACACCTTGGACTAGACAATTCTTTGTTTTGTTAACTGGAAAAGAAAAGCTAACCATAATCAGTCACAGAAAGTTTCAGCTTAAATTAGGTCTTACAAAAAAGTTAAGTAAATAGCAAATAGTCTTGGATCCTAACTTTCTTGACTTAGTCCCTCCAAACCCTGCTCATCTTTCAAATCATAGTTCTTCTTTGTAGTTATCTCCAATTCCTACAGCCCATTCTGATATTTCACTTTGTTAAATTCTTAAAAATAAAAAAATAAAAACATACAATCAAACAAGCTCCAATCACTTGTACACAGTTTAATTCTTTACTTTTGCCAAATGGTTTCAAATGGTGTAATGGGAATGGGCATTTGAAGGTCTTCCCTGCCCCTTAATAGACCTAGGGGGGAATTTGAAGACCTCCCCTGCTTTGAAAGTAAACTCTACCCCCTAATAGGCTGAATGTAGTCACATGGAGCCTGTGGTGAGAGGAGTTTGCAGAAGGGAAGCCGAGCCCTTAGGAAGGGGGTAGTCAGAGCTAGCCAGATGGTGGGGGACAAAGGAACTCAGGCAAAGAGATAGAGAAGTTTGTGAATAAATATTGATCTTGTATTGGTTTGTGGGAAGGCTGAAGGATGCTGTGGCTCTCAGCATTATTATGGCTTCTCAATATCTTTGGTACTGTGATGGAATTGGCTTACAGATTTTGGGATTGGGGTTTCTGGTGTCTAAATAAATGCTTCAGTTCCATCCTCTATCTGAAGAGTTTGATATATTTTGCAATTGGACGTCATGCAATACTTATAGTCACAGTCTTTATCATGATTGTTGGTGCTATAAATATTGCATTGGCACATCATTTGGTGACAAGTATGGGATTGCAAAATGTCAGACCTCTAGTTGGGGACAGAAGAGATTTAGAAGAAGAAATGGTTGTCCCAGGATGGGAAGATTTGCCTCATGCCTCTCTAGCAAGGGAGTGGTCTAAAAGTACATGGCTCTGTGAAAACTGGGAACAGAGACTACAGCAGGGAGAATCTAGAGATTTAGAAACATGTTTGCAAAGAATACCAATAAAACCTGGGAGAGAGCTGGAGGCAGTCAGTAGAAGAGGCTAGGTTTTGCTAACAGGCTACCATACTGTGTGTAAAAACAGAGACAAGCTATTACAAGAGTTGGCTAAGTGCCAGAATTTGAGACCTTCTTTAGAAGAGCAACCTGGAGAGTCTCAGGTGGAAGGAAAAGAGTACTGGAGAGTCTGTGGAAGCAGAGAGGGCTGTTGTAAATTTGGCTCAGAAAAAGAAGTAAAAAACGGTAACAGAGGGAAAGTTCATATAGCTTTGGTAGGGTCTGAGCCTAGTTGCTATGACAACAACTCCCAAGAGAGTGCCTATGTTGTGTAGAATGATACAATCTTCCCAAATGATACATTGTTTCATGGTGAAACTTTTACAGAGGCAGAAGCTTGCCCCTTACTGAGAAGAAGGCAGGAGAGTCAGGGAGGACAAGCAGTGTTTTAAGGAGATACTTGAGGATTTCACTCAACAGGAGATTACTGATATTTTGAGCTGATTCACCCAAAGGATGGGAGAACCTTTAGTGTCTTGGATGGTAAGAATCAGTGATGAAGGAGCTCCTGGGGTAGTGATAGAGTGGACTGCTTGAAATTTATAAATATTTGCCAGAATCCTTTTGTCCAGCAAGCTTTTAGAGACTTTCATTTGACAGGAGGTAACAATACTACCAATCTGTTAGCTTTAGCTGCTTATGGATGCAATATAATATATCCTGCTGATTCTATGTGGCCTATTGGAGATACTAGTGGCCTACTTACTTAGAGACTGTATGAGAAAGCTGAAAGAAGTAATGAAAACTATCATGGATGTAGATGCAGATATGTATCATGAAATCCCCTTAGCAGTTCCTCATAGAAATATCATGGTGAAGACAGCTCCTCCTGCTTATAAGCCCCTTCTTCTGACTCTACTAATTGGTGAAATAGGGCACCCTCTTTTAGAGGTGCTGGATAAGATTTCACAGCTAAGTTAGTTAGGAGAATGGGAAAATGATAAATTTCCTCAAAAGAGAGAAGAAAAAAATAGCCAGTGGGTTCAAAGTCAGAATAGATTGCCAAGAAAAGAACTGTTTATTGCTCTATTGAGAGCAGGGGTTGATTATAGAAAAATTGATGGTATTCCAACTAATGAATTATACAAAATGTATCAAGAAAATGGGCTTGATGTTAGATGGAATAGAGAAGTGAGAATTGCCCCTACAAAAGCTCCTGAACCATTGTATCCAAGTTTGTCACACCTTCAGGGAAACTCCGATTAAAGAAAGTGTTGGGTTAGACTGAAGTGGTCAGCATGCTGAGCCTGTGGCAGTGTATCAAGACATTAGAATAGAGCGAGGAGGACAGTATCATGTATCCTACTGTGAATGAGGTTATGATAGCGAGTGCATGGACTCCAGAGGCATGGCTGTTCCTATATATTTTTTTCTTTTTGACCTTTTTGTCTGCTAAACTTGTTTGTAAGATTTGTTTTCTGAAAGATTGGTAGCCTCCACCTGCAGATGACTGATCACTTAAGCTGGATGTCACCACCTGTCCATGACTGTGATGTGCCGCCTCTCAACCTGGCATCAAGTGAGCTCCAGATGCCAGCTAAAGAGCTAAACTTTCAAATGTGACCTTCTGGACCTGGCATTGACCAAGCTCCAGATGACAGCTAAAGAACTGAACTCTCCAAAGGGACCTCTTGGGGCAGGGACAGCTCTACGTTGAATTTCAGCTTGAAGTAGCTTTGGAGAAGAGACCTTTGTACCTTACCCCAAGATTTTGAGCCCAATTTGTTTGAGGGAGGAAGGATGGGGCACTTGTGCCCAAGCCCCCATCCTAAGCTATTGTTTCATGTGCAAACTTTTTCTATTATTCCTGTTCTGTTGTTCTGCAAAGTTCTGTTAACACCAGTTTTTCCACCAGTTACCCCCAAATTCTCATTTATTGTTAAGGTTTTTTTTTTTTACTATGTAAGGTACATGAAAGCTCTTAGGGCCAAATGTAATGGGAATGGGAATTTGAAGATCTTCTCTACCCCTTAATAGATGTAGGGGGGAATTTGAAGACCTCCCCTGCTTTGTGAACTGTGCCTCTCAATAGGCTGCAATACTTATAGTCACAGTCTTTTATTGTGAATGTTGGTGCTGTAAATATTGCTTTGGCCCTAAAATGGCTAGATTTGTCTCCCCAGGTAAAATGTAAACTCCTGGAGGGTAAAGAACAGATCTTGTACTTTTCTATGTTACTCACAATAGAACAAAATGATGAATATACACAGAGTCAACCCTCAACTTTTGCAGGGATAACATTTCTAGAAAGCAATGCAAAAGTTAAAAAAAAATACCAATGTTGATCTATTGAATCTATGGGAAATGTGGAGTTAGGTGTCTGGGACCACCAAAAACTATGCTTTTTCACTAGAGATTGCTAAAAATGCACTTTTCTGCATATAATTTTTTATAACAAAACATAAATTCTGATAATAGTTTTCCTAACACAGTGATCATGAAATAACACATAAAACGCTGTATATAAAATAAAATTGGTAGCATGCAAAATATTTTTTCTCTCTAGCAATTCCGTAGAACACTGTGACCATTTGGGTTACCATCTCAGTTAAAAAACACTTATTTCAGATGATATTAACTTTTCATAACACATGAATCTACAGTACCATAAAAACTGTATATCAGATAAAATTCTTAAAGTAAAACCTTTTAAAAGTGAATCTTAACTTTTACTGTGTCAGATAAATAATGTATCGACAGCATTTAGTGCTGCTGATATTTCAGCACAAACTTTTATCTGACACTTTTTTTTTCCATACTAAGTTGCCTCACTGATTTTGCAACTTTGGTCTTAGATCCCAAAGGACTTGAGGGAATAATTGCAACACAAAATTTGAGTTTTAAAGGCAAGCTATGAAAATATGCAACAAATGTAAAAGAAGCTTTTTATAATGGTAGGGTCAACAAGACCAGGGAAACTCAGTATAGGATACAAGTTGCTAAACAAACTTATGTATTGGGCCTCATTTTTTTTTCTCTTTTATATGTGCAATTGTTAATGTGAAAGTGAAAATGAGCTTACTAATAAAATCAAGTGAATACTTAAAGTCCTGTGACTTGAATGTGGGAATATTGAGGATTGACTGTATATTGGTTACTCAGTAAACACTGATTTGATTAATTAATTGCCAAAGCTATTTTCTGTGTGTCCTCCTATCATCTTTAGTATTATGCCTAGACATAGTATACACTTGAATGATTTTTCATTCATACATTCATCCCAATGAGACAAGGAAATGAAATACGGTTCCTTTTTGACAAATAGAGAACTTAAATGCAATAATTAAGTGAATTATCCATAAACTCAAAGAGAGTATTGTCGGTGCAAGGGCTTTTTCCTATTAGACCACAGCGTTTCTGAAATGGATCTAGATATGTAGGCAACCTGCCTATCTGTTCCCCAAAGTTTAGGTTGAATTTGCTTTGGGGGAAGGATTGGAGTTGGGTATTTGGATAACTAGACTATCCTTTTGCAGATCTTGTTTTATTTTCATATGTGACAGGGAAAATAAAAAGAGCAAAGGAAAAGGGTAATTTTTTCTCTTGGAAAATACCATGTGTAGAACGCAATAACTTCACTGGATGGTTTCCATCAACTAAACTCAGTGGGGTTCAAACTGAAGGGAGAAATAGAGCAGCTTAATGAAGGTGAAGTGAATTTGTATTTCTGAGAGAGCCCTTCTCATAAAAAAACTCATAGCCCACCCCTACCCCCTTTTCTGAACCACCTGGTAGGCTCTTTGGCAGAAGATTTGAGATGTGATCACATAGGTAAGTTTCATTTGCTACTGGATATTAACCCATATCAAGGGTCTGGGTGCTTTGTATGCACAAATACCATTTGAATGAACTCTGAACAGGCCCACTGACACTCTCATTTTGCTTTCTGCTTTTTAAATATAAATCGAAAAGACTCAATTGCTAACAATTGTGGCAAGGATCATAGAACACGGTTAGGGGGTATTTTCCTCAGGAGAGTGGGGAAGACATCCCAAACCCAAAGTGTGTGAGATATGCCATCATTTTCTATCATGGGATTATTTCTATGGGTAGTCTATTTAGATTTATGGACTAAAATTCAAGGATATTTTTAAAGTTGGTTTTATAGGGTCTGCCTAGGCAATGACATTAAGATAATGATTTATTCATTGTTCTCTTATGGTGATTTCAAAGTGCTTCATTAGAATTCACTTTTTCTTTTGTAGCACAGAATATTGTTTATATAACATAGAAAGGCTTTTATCCTTAGGGTTATTAAGAAGTGAAGCAGTTTTCATGGGTTAGAGAAATAATATTTCTTAACATTGTAATAAATTATTTAAAACCATGTCTTACTATAAAAAATTCTCACTCTAAATTAATTATCAAGAATGTAATAGGTTTTTAGCTTGGATCAAGCTCTTTGGGTGTTTATTTGCTAAATAAATTTATGCTAGTAAGTCTAAACAAAAATGACCATATCTTTCAGAGTTCACTTTTCGAGGAACCATTTCTGTATTTTCTTTCACAGTAAACTACTTGGTCCTAGGAAATGACTACAATATCTACAAAGAAAAAACTCTGTGTTAAAAGACATAACAAGGTAACAAAGTGAAATATTAATTAGAAACAACTTTTTTGGCCCAGAAAATTATTTTATGCATGTCTGTATATACACACATATACACATGTACATGTGTACATGTATATTATATATGTATACACACATATGTGTGTATATACACTTTTCTAAAATATACACATGCATGTATACTCTGATTGTATACCTTCAGTAAGAAGGTGATTATTAGGTGGTAGACAGTTATCAAGATTTCACCCATAGCCAAGCAAGACCTACCATTTTGGCTAAAGGAGTTTTTTAAAAGGGGGGAAAAACCTACATGGGTCAGTGAAGACATATTCTTCCCTGCAGAAAATTCTCAAGTTAATAGATTACTTGGAGGACACAGATAGGTGGGTTATAAGCAATGAAGGCTACGTGTGTAACTCCCCCCCCCCCCACACACACACATTCACTCAGTCAAGAAGGATGTGTTTTGGATCAATCAGATATGGGGAAAAACTATATAAACCTCCTTTGGAGGTTATGTCAATTGAACACAGTGCAGCTGTCTAGTATCATTTATGCTCCTGTTTAATGAGAAGAAATACTCTAATCTTCTATATGAATCAGCTAAGAGGCAAAGTGGAGAGAGTGAAGGTCTTGGATTAAGGAAGACTTGAGTTCAAATCGAGGAGCAGACACTAGTAAGTTATAGGTGGTCCTATGCAAGTCACTTAACTTCTCTGGATCTCAGTTTCGGAGTCTGTAAACAGAAGATAATAATAACATCTACTTCACAAGAATGTTGTGAGGATCAAGTGAATTAACATATATAAAGTGCTTTGCCAATTTTTAAATGCTACGTAGTGCTTGATATTATTTGATTCCTCTATTTGTTTCTGTCATTAAGCAAAGCAGGACTACACAGTTTATTCAATAAGTTTTAAGACTGTATTTTCAATACAGTGGTAAGAGTCAGCGGGGAGAATTTTGACAACAGTCTTTCAACGAAATAAGCCTTTTGGTACTTTCCAAAGAATAAAATTGATTTCCGGACACATGCTTCACAGCCAGCTTAAGAAATATTAGACAATTGGGTAAACCTATCATAAATGGTGACAAAAGAAGTGAAAGACCATTAGTCATTTCAACAGTGTGATATAAATGAAGTCAACATGGAAAACTTAGGAGTTTAGCATCTTGGAGAAGCATTTGAAGGAATTAATGTATCCTATAAGTTATTGATAGCTCAGTGAAAATTCCTTACAATATTTTTTGAAGTAGTTAGAATAATGGCCATACACACACACACACACACACACACACACACACACACACAGAGTATATACTCAACATCCTCGTTAACATTTTTGACTGAATAATTACTTAAAAGGTCAACATTTCATTTTAAGTTACACAGCCACAAAACAGACTGTATTACTGTACTATTTGAAACAGGCTGATTGAATACCTTACGTGAATCTTCTAAAACATGTTGGGAGTTTTGCCACCCTTTATTTGCATTGTACTTTTCTATCAGAATGATATTGAGCACACTGTTTGATATCTCCAAGCCCTTCCTTTCTTAATCTGTAGGATGAGAATTGTATTCTCCCTCTCTCTCTCCTCTCAGAACCTACCACAGTCTCTGCTACATGGTAGATACTTAATAAATGATTGTTGCCCCAACCCTGACTTGTCTTTTGGGTTGCAGGTTCATGTCTCTGACTGCCTGTAGGATATGTTGTCATCTCAGCTTGAACATATTCAAAACTGAGCATATTATCTTTCCCTCAAAATCGGTTCTTTCTTTTTATTTCATGACTTTTCTCTGTCTGCACTATTCACCCCATCTTCCATGTCTGAAATCTAGAGGTTAACTTTTCCCTCTCCCTCACAGCTCACATGTAACCAGTTACCAAATCTTATAGATTATACTGGCAAACTTCTATTCCTATTTTCAATTCATTTCCTCCTGCTCTAACCCCTGTGTTGATCTCTAGTTTCACATCTTCAACTGCCTTTGAGACAACTTGAACTGAATGTTCAGGAGATATCTTAAACTCATGTCCAAAAAGGAACTTATTGTCTTTCTCCCTCTACCATCCCCTTTCCAAACTTCACTTTCCATCTGCAACTCAACTTGGTCTGAATTCTATCCAGTAAGATACCTCTCCCAGGATAAATTCATCACCAGAAATCTCATCAGATGGTTTAATTCAGATTTAGATATACCCAACATCTGCCCAGCTCCCTCAGCCTTCTCTCCTCTCTGATTGGAGGCCTGAAGATTGGCGCACTAAACTTCACTTAAAGTTTTCCTTTATAGAGAGCAGAACTTGTACTTCACAGCTCCACTTTCACTGTGTAACTCTACTTGGTCTGAACTCCATGAACCAATGGAGCTGGTTCTGGCACTCCTCTTTCAAACTCCATTTTGTGGCATGTCTTAACTGCTGGTTGGTCTCTTGCCAGAAATCTCTGCTCACTCCAATCTATCCTCCATTCTACCACCAAAGGGATTTTCCTAAAGTACAGGTCCTACTATGTTAGGTCCTTATTCAGTAAATTCTCATGGCTCTTTATCATCTCCAGTATGAAATATAAAATCCCCTGTTTGATGTTCATAGCATAGCCTTCTCCCTATAATTTATGCTATATTTTTACACCTTACTTTCCACCATGCAGGTAATTAGGTGGTGCAGTGGATAAAGAACTGGATCTCAAATTAGGAAGACATCTTCCTGAGTTTGAATCTGGCCTTAGATACTGACTAGCTGTATGATCCTGAGCAAGTCTCTTATCCCTATTTGCCTTAGTTTCCTCACCTGTAAAATGAACTAGAGAAGGAAATGGCAAACAACTGTGGTATCTTTGCCAAGAAAACTCCAAATGGTATCATGAAGTTGGACACAAGTGAAAAAGTCACTGAACAATAGCCACAACTCCACCAAGTACTCTTTGACCTATGACATTGGCCTCTTGACTGTTCCCCAAACAAGACATTCTATTTCTGGTTATGGACATTTTCTCTCCTCCTCTCTGCCTATTGCTTCCCTGACTTTCTTTAGCTTCTAACAAAAATCCTATCTTCTGCAAGAAGCCTTTCCTAACCTCTTAATTATTTCCTCTATTAATTAATTCCTATTTATCCTGTATATAACATATTTGTACATTTTTTTTTACTCTTGTCTTCTCTATTAGATTGTGAACTCCCTGCAAGGATGCTGTCTTTTGCTTTTCTTTACATTCCCAGTTTTTAACATAGTCCTTGGCTCATAACAAATACTTAAGAAAATGTTTACTGATTGAATTGTTGACTAAAAGGAAAATAAGATTGGTTCAATACAAGAAAAATTATAAACATAATCAACCATATTAATAAAAAGTAATTAAAACTACACAATACCTTTGACATAATTCAATACCCCTTTCTACTAAAAACACTAAAAAGCATTGGAATAAATGGACATTTCTTTAGTATGGTAAATAGTATTTGTTTAACACTGAGAACCAACATCATATTCAATGAATAAAGGCTAAAAACTATTCCATAAGATCAGCAGTAAAAGAAAGATAAACATTATCATTATTATTATTTCATATAATTCAAGAAATATTAGCTTTTGCAATAAGGCACAAAAAATGTAAGGGAATAAACATAAGTAGAATAACTTCAATGATTCCATGATGATGGATATATTTGTTCCTTGATCCTTATAATATTCTTCTGGAGATTATTTCCCTGACCCTTGAAGAAGATTGCTTTAATGTTTACTTAAGGTTTTGACAACCTCTCTGTGATTATCTTGCTCATTGTAGAAGCATTTTATTTTGTCCTTTTATTTGTGAAGTAAATATCCAACATGGACTTTTGATCCTTTTATCTTCTTTTTGATTTATGTTTTGAATTTTGTTTTAGGGATCTTAAAAAATTGTCACAGATTTGTAAACAGGGGATTTCAGGATCTCACCCAAAATGCCAGCACAAGATCAGAACTGTAAAATGAGACTGTTCAAAAATATCTTACATCTGAGACCCTTAGAATAATTCAAATCTAAAAGGTTTTATATTCACCATGGGAAAACTATAATTATTATCTAACCTCATAAACTTGGCAGCAGTCTCTACAACAGAAGATTAATATATATGATAATTTTATAAATCCTTCATGGTACCTTCTTCTCTTCCCCTCCCCTTCCTGAAATAATTCTTAAACACCTATCTGATTTGAATAAAATATAGATGCATAAGTAATGAACCCTTGAGGAGAAACCCAAGGAAGAAATATACATGCATCAGAAAGTTGCTGAATATTTTTGATTTCCCTTGCTTCTTTAAAAGCCTCGTCTCTAGTCTTAAACATGCTGAATTGCTCACTGGGGCAATGAACATATTCTATTGAGTTTTATATACATGCATCAAAATTTTTGCAGAATTACTCATTAT
>JAQQSU010003955.1:0-14217 GCA_028627135.1 Pseudochirops cupreus | reverse complement strand
GAATTATTCTCTTCAGTGAGCTTTTGAAATTATTTTTCCATCTGGCAAATTTGGCTTTTTAAGGCATTTTTCTCCTCATTAGCTTTTTGGGCCTCTTTTGCCATTTGAATTAATCTATTTTTTAAGATGTTATTTTCTTCAGTCAGATTGTTGACTTTCTTTTCATGATTTTCTTGCATCATTCTCATTTCTCTTCCCAATTTTTCCTCCACTTCTCTTATTTGATTTTCAAAATCCTTCTTGAACTCCTCCATGGCCTGTAACTAGTTCATATTTTTCTTGGAAGCTTTTGGTGCAGGAGTTCTCACTTTGATATCTTCTTCCCATTCCATGCTTTGATCCTTTTTGTCCCCAAAAAAGGAATCTAAAGTTGGGGGGCTGTGCTTGCTTTGCTTCCTTTGCTTGCTCATGTTGTCACTCAATTTCTTGACTTTTGAGCTCTTTGCCACAATAGAACTCTGCTGCCAAAGGGGAGAGCTTTATCCCAAATCACTGCGGTTTTCATAGCTGCCAGAGCTATTAGGAGACCACCGTCTCTATAGCCCCCACCAGCTCTGGCTCACTGGTCACATATGTTGGGACCACTACCCAAGACTGCAATCCAGATCCAGGCAGGTTAAAGCAAGAGCGATTACCCTCTGAATGTTCACTTAGCTCCCTCTACAATCTGCAGGCCAGCAGCTCTGAAGCAGTCATGTGGAGGTGGCTGCACAGCCGCTGCACCTCTGCCAGTTTTAGCTCCCAGGGCAAGGGCCAAACCCACTCCTCCATCCCTCCCAGTTACAACAGAGTTCTACACTGACCTCTTACTTTTTCTTTGGCATTTATGGATTGATAATTCTGGAAACCGCCACTGCTGTTGGTGATCCACTCTCCTGAATGCTCCAGCGGAGGCTAGATGGGGCCACCCTGGGGCTAAAGCCACGAGCTCATGCAGGGCTGGGCTCAGCTCCCAGCATTCTGTGATGGACCCTTCCTGTCTGCCTGCAGTGCTGCCTTCAGTGGGAGATTTGTTTCTTTCTGTCACTTTGTGGGTTCTGTAGCTCTAAAATTTTTTTAGAGTCACATTTTATAGGTATTTAAGGTGGTTATGGGGGAAGCCCATGGAGCTTTCTTGCTTCTATGCTGCCATCTTGACTCCTCCCCCACTAATCCCTCCTAAAATATCCTTGACAAGTAGTCTTGCCTTTAGAACTCTCTCAAGTCTTCTCTTAGCCAAAGAAAAGTAAAGTTTATTAAAAATTCACCAACTGGATAGACTCTTAAGGACAGTAGGTATCTGTGACACTTGCATTGTGCAAGAGGGCCGGAATCATCTGACACAGAATAAAGTCTGTGCTGTGTCATTCTCTGGGCTTCCCTCTTCCATGGAGGCAAGATAGGGTCTCATATACAGAAAGGTTGTAGGAGGAATCTAGAGGAGAAGTTTGGGGAGGGTCTTCAGGAGGAGTCAGATGAGGTCAGACTCCAGTAATGAGTGATTAAGGGTGGGAAGTTGCTGGAGGCTACCTGGAGAGGACAGACAATGGTGGGCTAAAGGGTGTAACAGATTTGGGTATAGATATTTTGGGAGGATCAAGGGTGGGAAGTTGCTGGACAAAGGAGGGCTAAATTTGAGCAGAACCACAATTAAAGGCTTATGGCCTCAGGCAAATGTCTCAGTGGGAAGATTCAAGGGGAGCTCAAAGGTGTTCCCAGAGCCTGTACCTCATCACAAGCCACTTATAAAAATTTTAAATAGTATGGGGTAAGAACAAATTCCTGGTCCCTCAGTTCTGAGTAACTTACTACCCCACTCATCATTACCAACATTTTCATAACTTCTCAAACCTCCCATGACTTCCCTTCTCTCCACCCTTTCAACTGAAAACCTCAACTCATATTTTGCTCAAAAAATTGAGGTCATTTGCTGAGAGTTTCTCCTTCTCCTTTCTTCCACATCTCACATCACCCACATGCCTTCTGCCACTATCACCTCTTTCTATCTCACATGAAGAGGTAGTGATGAGGAATGAATAACCTTCTCCCTTTTTCCCAGATGAATTTGGGTCCCTACTTCTGGAGAAGGGAGAAGATGAGATTCAAATAGACTAATACAGGAGAAACCCATTATCTCAAGTATCACTGATGAGGTGTAGGCTCTGGGACCACCCCTTGAGTTCTCCTTGAATCTTTGAGGTACAGGCTCTGGGAAACCCCTTGAAGTCCAATTGAATCTTCCCACTTGATGAGGCGTTTGCAGAGGCCATAAGTATTTCATTGTTGCTGGGCCCAAACCTCTGTTACTAGCCTGGCCCTCCATTGTCCATCTGTTTCCCACCCTTGAGCCTATCAAAATATCAATCCACTGACCTCATTAACGCCTCCTGAAGACCCTCCCCAAACTCCTCCTCTAGACCACCCCTGGATTCCTCTGTATATAAGAATCCCATTTCCCTTCTATGTGGTGTGAGAGCACCACAGAAGGCCCTAGCACAGACTTGCTCTGTGAGAGCAACATAGAGTTTTCTTGCACAGTCTTGCTCTGTGTCCAATATAGGCAAACTTATAATAAACTTTGCTTTTCTTTGGCTGAGAAGACTTGAGTGGAATTCTTTCCACAGGACCCGGCATGCTGGTATTTTGGGGTCTCAGGCAACCCTAATCCTCTTTGGGTAAACCTCTTCATTTTTTATTAAAAATGGGGGGGCGGTGCCCTGGAGGGGCACTCCTTGGACCAGTGATCCTCTTTGTGGCATCAAAAGCAGGTTTTCCCTCCACCCAAGTGACTGGGCTTCCTCCCAGGGGGTGCCCTGGAGGGGGTTTTCCTGGCCATGGCAGCAGCCAAGAATCGAACATGTTCTCTGTCTCTGGTTTGTTCCCTGAGTTCTTTCTCCTCTGCTGCAACCAAGTCTTTGTTATTAAAGACTCCAAAGGCTGTCTCCAGTAATTGGGCCTGAGGTGTTTGGGGGTCCCATTGCCAATTTCTGCAGGTTCCTCCTAATATCTGGGGCAGACCAACTAATGAAATATATGTTAAGAATTGCTACCCCTTCTATAGAGTCAGGATCTAAATTTGTATACCTTTTAATAGCTTCTACTAGTCTATCTAGGAAAAGGGCAGGGTTTTCTTGATTTGTCTGGGAAATTTCTCTAGTTTTCTGATAATTTACTTGCTTTTGAAATGCAGTTCTTAGGCCTTCTAACAGGCAAAGTACCATATGGTCTCTCTTGTCTTTATCCTCCTGAATTTGATAATCCCATCCTGGGTCACCAGTGGGAACAGCAGCTGGTCCTGGGGGGTATTTTCTGGGGTCATTGCTAGCCAAATGATCCCCAAATTTTTGGGCTTGTTCCCAGATTCTCCTCTTCTCAGTGGAACAACAGGTAGAGAAGAGGATATGCAAATCACCCCAAGAAAGCTCAAATTGTAGGGTTAAGTCCCAAAGCCTTCAGCAAACTTTGTGGGGTTTTCGTAGAAGTTACCCAGCTTTTCTTTAATTTGATTGAGATCCGAAATGGAGAATGGAACATGCACTCTAGTCGTCCCACCAGCCGAGAGCTGCTTCCCTTAAGGGAAAAAGTCCTGAAGGTGTTGTGGGAACAGGGGCTTGGGAAGGGAGATTGTAAGTCCCACTTCCTGTGAGATAATGACTGGGGTGTGCTGGCTCAACTGGATCAGACTGAAAGACTGGGGGATCTGGCTGGCAAGGGGGAAGGTCAGCTGAACCTGAGGAGGAGAAGGGGTCAGAAGAGAAGATAGCCCTAGTGTTGCCATGGGGTAGGATCTGAGGACTGAGTGGGTGCTACCTCAGGGGAAAGGGCTACAGAGGGAGGTACTTCAGCAGGACCAGTGGCTGGGACCTGAGCAGGGGTCCCTGAGTGGGGAGGGGCCATGCTGGGAGATGCAGGGCAGTAGATATAGATGGTGTGGGGGGCAGGAAATGAGGGGTGTTGGGCTACAGGAAAAGGGAAGGGAAACCAGGGGGAAAAGGGTTGGGGTACAGCAGAAAGGGCTGGGGGAACTGCCTCAGTGGGACCTGTGACTGGGACCTAAGCAGGAGTCCCTGAGGGGGGAGGGGCTGGGGCCAAAGCCAGAGGAAAGGGATCATTTAATTGGTCCCCATTGCCCCTTTGTGGAGAGGCTCTAGCTTCAAGCATCTCGCAAGCTTTCCTGAAAACAGTGTTGTGAGAAAGTTCGAAGAAGGCCATTAGATATGCTACTTCTATCCATGTTCCTTCTCTGTGACAGTATAATTCTAACTGCAAGAGAGTATTATCTTTTAAAGTCCCCAAAACAGGCCTTGATTCATAGTTTTCTAGGTGATAGCTAGGCCAGTGTTTCAAAAAAAACACTAGCTTTTTAAGGTCTCCAGAGAACCTAAATTTTTCCCAATGTTGCAAAAGACAACCCAAAGGCGAACTTTTGGGAGCTACAGGCATAGGGCCTAGAAGTCCCTTCCTCCATAAAGGAAGGTTTGAGAGTAAGCCTTGAAAAACAAACAAAACAAAACAGGGCAAAAAAAAACCTTACAAAAATACCTTGAGTTTTCCCAGTTCCCTAGCACTGAGAGAATTGAAAGCATCTGGCTTACACTTCCAGATGAGGCATCTGTCCTTGTCCTCCATTCTTCAGAAGCTGCACACATGTCCATGTTCTCCAACATAACCAAACAGGACTGAGAACCTGAGTACTCGATTGTCTCTGTCTCTGTCCTCCTAGCTGTCTGACCTAATGGGCCCTAAGACGTCAGGCCCACAGAAACAAAACAAAACACACAAAAAAAACCAGGCAAAAAACACACCTTCAAGCTACTTGGAGAATAAGAAGGCAACAGGGAAAGAGAGGCCTATGTACCTTCTAGTCCCCGCTGGAGAAGAGCTTGAGATTAGCAGTGTTTCCCCGGTCAGGGAAGCATAAAAACAAAGAGAGTACCCACAAAAAGGGTTATGGTTGCCTGAGACAACAAAATACCAACATGCCGGGTCCTGCTGAAAGAATTCGACTCAAGTCTTCTCAGCCAAAGAAAAGTAAAGTTTATTGAAAGTTCATTAAAAATTCAACATATGGGGTAGACTCTTAAGGAGCCAGTCTCTGCTAGGTCATTCTATGCCGCTTTCACAGAGCAAGTCTGTGCTAGGGAATCTCATTATCTCTTAAAGTGGCTTTAAGTGATGATGAGGTCCTCTGGGACTTTAAGAGATAATGAGATTCGAGTAGGCTGAACCTCAACTTTAGCCCTTCTCCTTGTCAAGGCTAATATCTCTAGCTGTACAAGTGAGCCAGTTCTCTCCCGTCTTCTCCAGCAGATTACCCCCTTTGTCATTCCTCACTTCCTCATTCATCTTCAATTTCTCCCTCTCTGCTGATTTCTTCCCCATTGTCTAAAAACACGTCTGTCTCCCTTATCTTTGAAAAAACTTCATTCACTTGATCCACACTTCCCTGCTAACTATTGTTGCAGCTTGGGGTTTTGAGAACTCCAAAATACAAGGACACAGGGTGAGTTTGCCTCAAAAGAATTCTATCACTCAAGCCTTCTTTTAGTCAAGGTAGCAAGGTTTATTGTGACATCAATAGAAGCCAGCTAGATTCCTAGTAAAATCTTCAATATAGTAACACTAGTAAGCAATCTGTGAATTTGATGAGTATGGGACTGATACTTGCATAATCAAAAAGATTGTAAGAAAATTTGAATGGGATTAAGGAGTATTAAATAGCCTGGGGTGGTCCAGGGGCAAAAGAGAAAGGGTCTAGATGGGATTAAGGAGGGAGTGGTATATGCAAGTAGTTTGGGATGGGCAGAGAGCTACAGGGAAAGGATATCAAGCTAATTAAGTGATCTAGGTGGCCTGGGATCAAATGCCTGGGATAGTAGCACCAGTGGTCTGGGCTACTGAAATGTATAGGAAAATCCAGGGACTGGGTTGCTTTCAAAAACATGGTCCTTTCCTTTTAGGGGTCTAGGTCCCACCACTATTGCCCCATATCTTTCCAGTCTTTTTGTGACTAAACTCTTGAGAACGCCATTTACAATCGATGTGTTCATTTCCTTTCTGCTCACTGTCTTAAGTCTCTAAAGTCTGGCTTATGATCTCATTCATCCAAAACTGCTCTTACTAAATTACTAATGATCTCTTAATCACCAAATTTGTTGACCTATTCTTAGTTCTCATTCTTCTTGACCACTCTGTGGCCTTTGGTACTGTTGATTGCCTTCTTCTCTTCCATACTCTCTTCTCTCCAGATTTTTGTGACACTATTCTCTCCTGGTTCTCCTATCTGACTTCTCAGAATTCCTTGCTGGACCTTCATCCAGGTCATGACTACTAACCTTGGTTGTCTGTAGGGTCTGCCATGCCTTCTTCTCTTTTCCTTTTATGCTATTTCATCAATTTCCATGTCCCATGTGAGATAAATGATTATTAAATAACTAATTGTTAATATTGGGGACACACAAGATTTATCCCTTTCTGAAACTTTATTGTCTACTAGGTCAAGCATCTGAAATGAAGAGGTTCACCATAAAATAATGAAGGCAGGGTTGCCATAGGATGATGAGGTATAGGGTTAGGGGTGCTGGAGACCCCAAAATACCAACATGCCAGATCCTGCCAAATGAATTTGACTCGTCTTCTCTCAGCCAAAGAAAAGTAAATTTTATTAGAAGTTCACCATATTGGGTAGACTCTTAAGGATCCTTAGTAACTGTGAAGCTTGCATTGGGCAAGAGGGCCAGAACCATCTGACATAGATTAAGTCTGTGCTAGAATTCATTCTCTGGCCTTCCCCTTTTCATGAAGGCAAGAATGGGTCTGATATATAGAAAGGTTGTGGGAGGAATCTAGGGGTGGTCTAGAGGAGGAGTTTGGGGAGGGTCTTCAGGAGGAGTCAGATGAGTTTGGGGAGGGTTTTCAGGATGAGTAAATGAGGTCAGACTCCAGTAATGAGTGATTAAAGATGGGAAGTTACTGGAGACTACCTGGAGAGGACAGACAAGGGTGGGCTAGGCCAGTTCTAGGGTCTAAAAGATTTGGGTTTAGATATTTTGGGAGGATCAAGGGCAGGAAGCTGCTGGACAAAGGAGGGCTAAAGATTTGGGCAGAGCCACAATGAAAGGAGGAAGAAGAACTTGTGACTCTCACTCTGGGGAAAGGAAGAAAGAGTGAAACCAAGAGGCTGCTTTTGAGAAAGTAGAGAGCAAAAGAATAGAAAATAGAAAGTAACTCCCAGATTATTTAGTACATTAAAACCCTTTTATTGTATGATGAAGAAGCAGGCCAGAAGGAATGGGGGAAGTGATTTATGATGAGGTACAGGCTAAGGGAATCCCCTTGAGCTCTCCTTGAATCTTCCCACATGAGGCATTTGCCTCAGGCCATAGGCCTTTCATTATAGCTAGGCCCAAATCTCTTACTAGCCAGCCCTCCATTGTTTAGCTAGCCCCTGCCCTTGATGTTCCCAAAATATCTATGCCCAAATCTGTTACCCTCGGACTAACCCTCCTTTGTCTGTCATCTCCAGGTAATGTCCAGCTATTTCCCTCACTTAATTCTCATTACTGGAGTATGACCTCATATGACTCCTCCTGAAGACCTTCCTCAAATTTCTCCTCTAGATCACCCCTAAATCTTCCCACAACCTTTCTGTATATAAGATCCATCTTGCCTCCATGACGAAGCCAGAGAATTATCTAGGACAGACTCACTCTGTGTCAGATTATTCTGGCCTGCTTGTCCATTATAAGCATCACAGATACCAAGGCTCTTTCAGAGCCTATCCATTGAGGCGAATCTTTCATAAACTCTGCTTTACTTTGGCTGAGAGAAGACTTAAGTAGAATTCATTTGGCAGGACCTGGCATATTGGTATTTTGGGGTCTTGTGTACCCCTAAACCTCTAACCTCTACATTTATGGTTCCCCGACCTTATCAATTTATCCAAGGTCAAACAAGTATTCAGAAGATATATTCACTGACCACAAATCCTCTAGAAAATGATAACTCATATGTATATGGTGAATTGAGTTTTCCAAAGCCTTTTGAGTTAAGTATAGTGACTTGCTGAAGGCAGTTTATACCAAGGAAAGTTTATTGTTAAATTTTCAATGTGAGAATTTAAACGAAATCATCAAATGCTATCAATTAAGGCTTGATTTATTCTTTTGTTTATTGCTTAGATTTTAAAAAGTAAATGAGAATATGTTAATAATGCAGATTAAACTTAAAATATTCATTCTCTCTTGTTACTTGTTTACCAATCAGAGTCTCTGGACTAAAATATATTCTCTGATATACCCCCAAAATAATGGTTAGAATCACTGTGGAAACTCATAGCCCCAGTAAATATGATGCAAATTATATTTCACAGATTTTAAGATAACATGGATCAACTTATTTTTGTCAGAAAGCTCTACACAGCAAAAATCTGACATCATATAGTTTATAACTTATTAGTCTTCTCTTCTAACTTAATTGTACTTTAAAAGCAAAAACCAACAAATAATTATATTTTATGTGATATTTTGTCTATGATTGAGCTAAATTAATTCATTGCCCTTCAAATAAATTCAGCAGATTGAAAGCCTTTGGTGTATCAGAGCTTTGTATTAGGTATTGAGGAAATTACACATTTAAAGAACAAATGGTTTCTGCCTTTGTTATCCCAGCCCCTAATTGTTTAGTAGAGGATATGAAATGTGCAAAAATAATAGTGTAAGGTGGATTTTAGTGTGTGTAAAGTGGTTTTTGTTATTATTTCTTAGAGTTCAGTTTCCCAGGATCCATAGCCATAACAGTCTCTTGTTTCCATGTATTAGATATGAGTTCCCACAGTTATGGTTCAAAACATCTCCACCACACTTGCACAGCATTAAATAGTGATAAGTAATATAAACATCCACTGAGACTGCACAGTGAGATACAGGGATGGGGTGACTTGTGAGGCTTTTGCTGGCAATATGCCTTCTTATAAATGCCTATAAAATATATGTCTTCTATATATGCCTATAAAACAGGTGGTCATTGGTCAGTGAATGGGGAACCTTAGGGTTGAATGCACAAATGCTGTCTGTGCCTCAACTGGCCCCCATTGAAGATTAGGGGAAACCTTAGGGTTGAGTGCGCAGATACTGTGTGTGCCTTGATTGGCCCCATTCAAGGCTTGTGGGGAATCTGTGTTTGCCCCAACTGGTTCCCACTGAGGTTTGAGGGGATTTAGGGGATGCACCTACCCCATCAAAATGTAGGGGTAGTTGCCCCTCTTTTTTGTTGGCCCCTGTGAGAAGAGTGATTAGGGAATGCTGTAGGAGTTTGTGCTCCCATTATCAGCAATCCTCTTTGGAGAAAACTAGACTAGAATAAAGTAAGGCTATTAACCCCTTCTTAGTGTCTTTTCTGTCTGACCAGATCAAGAGTGAACCTGTGCTAGCAGCCCTGCTGTGTGCTACATTTGTCTTACAAATGGTAATGTTAAACAATACATATTAAGTGTATTCACTATTGTGAATTAAGTAATATGAGAGATCTAAGGGAAAGAACACCTTTTGCATATAGTTAGATTGGCAGCATTTAGTTGGGGGAAAAATGACATACCAATTTATTTTCTTCATGTATTGATATCTGCCAAGATATGAGTTCCCAAAGATGAAAGTCAAATCCTTTTTGAGAGAGGCCAAGTATAGGTTAAATTGAATTTCAATCTCCTGTTACTTTAAGTATGTGAACATATACAATTTTCCCTGAAAGTCTCTTTCCAATGGAAGAGTAAGAAAAAATAACATTGGAATAAAACCCCCCAAGTCAGTAAGTAATTTCAAGAACATAAGGATGCAGACATCTAAGTGTCCCACTTACTATAAACACTGAGAAAACCTATATATATAAATAAATGAGTATGTTTTCTAGCAGAGGAGTCAAGGCAGATAAAAAATGAGGAACACCAAAGCCAGATAAGAGTTGACATTTATATCATGTTTTAAGGCTGGGAAAGTGCTTTACATGCAATATCTTTTTTGTTACACTATGAGATTAATACTAAAGTTATTATTCCTGTTTTACAGTTGAAGAAATGGAGGCTCACTGAAGACTTACTCATGGTCACATAGTCCAGCTGTTCAGGGTGGGAAGTTCTGAACTCCAGGTCCAGAACTCTCTCTACTGTACTACTCTGAATCTCAGAGTTATTACCTTAACACTTGAGAGTTCATACAGTCTATCTGAGACCAAAGGTGCTTTTGGCCTCAGTGCAAAAGAAATGTTGTAGATAACATGATCTGTTGTCAAGGAAGTCCGGTCTCATCAGTAGACAGATGTAATTGCAATAGAACTAGGGTGTATACTGTAATGAATAATTAACGTGTATGTACACTTCATATTTTGATGATTCTGTCATTTAATCTCTGTGGATATTGGTTTCACTGGCAGAGGTCTCAAAATCTCAATACCTTCTAAACCTATGTGATTCTTATCTATGTCTTTTTTTTGAAGGTGTGCGGGGGGAAGGAGAGGCAATTGGGGTCACTTAGAGTGACTTGCCCAGGATCACCCAGCTAGTAAGTGTCTGAGAATGGATTTGAACTCAGGTCATCCTGACTTCCAGGCTGTGTTCAATCTATTGTGCCACCTAGCAGTCCCTCTATCTATGTCTTTCAATAGTTCCTCTATAGGACATACATTTGATCATTATGTACTATGATACCAGTTTACCATTTTTTCCTCTCTGCTACTATTGTTACTCTGTTCTTCAAATCAGAATTCCAGCAGCCATGCCTAGGAAGAGTCTACTCAAGGAAGAATCTACTCAATTCTGAATTTAGGGACCATTCATGCTCATCTTCACATCAACCATTTTCTGCCTTATTTCTGTGTTTATATATCTCCCTCTTGTCCATTTCTTCCTCTTGTTCTGATAAACATTACTAAATCAATACTACCATTGCTTCTGGAAAGGACATGTTAGGACTTCTGACTAAGATAGCTGCCTGAATAGAAGCAGACAGCCTAGATCCAGTACTAAACCATATAATTATCAAGACATTCTATGAAAGAAACTATAGTAAAGTGACTTTTTAAAACTTGGAACTGCACAGAAAGTTAGCCAGAAACCTATGGAGAATAAAAAGACCACCTAGAAGGTCAGTGCCAACACTCAGGGAAATAAACTGGCAGTCTCTTCATGTGGTTAGGGATGGGTTATAGTCATATGTAGACTGCAAAAGCTCTGTATGCAGAGGCAGAAAGACTATTGGGATTTCCTCAAACACAGTGACATCTATACTATACACGTATTAAAATTATGCAATACTCTATGTTAGAAATGACTATGTAATTAAAATTTTTCAAAAGCATGTTAAGCATTAATGTTAAGTGAGGTATAAAACAGGGAGGCATGTTTACCTAAGGCATTCACCAGCATCATAGAACCACTCTAAACCATTTTCCAAAAAAGATTCTTCATTCACAGATCACATTATACTAATTTTCTCAAAGCCCTAATGGTTCTTTCTACCAATATTCTTCAATGAAATGCACAATGATGTAAAGGTGATTGGTTTAACTATTAATACTAGAAAGACAGGCACTAAGTATGAAAAATGCATATGCAACATTAAATGTTAATCCATCAATGTGTGTGTAAGGGTTTGTGTTTGTGTGCATGTAAGAGAGAGAAGCTGAGAGAGACTCGGAATTGAACATAAGGCAATCCAGGAGGCTAACATTAAGCACCTGCCATGTACCGGGCACTATGCTAAATGTTGGGAACACAGAAAAAGGCAAAAACAGGCCCTGCTAAAGGAGCTTATAGTCTAATGGGGAAGACAATTATTCCAGCAGTTTAGAATTCCAAATGTTAGGCTATGTATTCCTTGAGGAAATCCTTTGAGACTACATTTCCTCTTATCAAGCTTTTTAAAAACCAATAAACAGAAAGAATGGGATCTTTGTATACTTCTCATTCAGTTGTGTAATTTTCTTTAGGTGGTCAACTGCAGAACAAAACCTTTCTTATGTACTCACTACAGATACTCTTTTTTTTTCTTTTTGGAGGGCAATTGGGGTTAAGTGACTTGCCCAGGTCACATGGCTGTTTTTTTATGTTAAGTGTCTGAGACTGGATTTGAACTCAGGTCCTCCTAACTCCAGAGCCTGTGCTCTATTCACTGTGGCACCTAGCCACCCCTACAGATACTCTTAAGATATGGCTACACCATCTTATGTATGGAATCCTAATTTTAGGAATGAGGGTAAATGTTGAGATAAGGCCCTGTGTAATTCCTGCAACTCCAAATCTTAGGAAGAAAATGTTTGTAAATTCTTTCTCTGTTAAGCCCATTTTGTAGAAACTACATCCTTACTTTCAGAAATTAAATCAGAGCATTCTGTAGGACTCTGTTGAAAATTTTTGAGCATGCTAAATACCAATATTTGGCATTATACTCTGATATATATGATAAAAAGGCAAAAAGACCTGCATATACATAGATTTATGTTTTTTTCCTTATTTCTTAAATGTTTGGTTACATTTTCCCCCATTATATTCCTGAACTGTGTGAAAGGTCTTCCTAGTCCAAAGGACTTACAGATAAGTGACTTAATCACAAAGTCATGTGAGAAGGTTAATAAACTTGTAAGGCCTCCTATGGGCTGAGATAACTGCCCTTTTCACCTCCTCTATCAAATGGAATGCTCAAAAGCCCCAAAGCAACAGATAACAGATCTCTACCAGTTAAAATACTGGAAAATCCAAGGTGTGATTTCAGAGATAGCATGCCCAAAGAGGAGTATGAAGTAATAGAAATGGATAATTAATTGTGTGCTGCTGCTTCACCCTATAAACCTTACATGGATGGTGGTACTTGTATCACTATGTCAGAAATTAGCATCAGACCAGAAACTTTATAGGTGCAGCTGAAATGTGATCTTTTCCTAGAGGCATCCAAGAATGCCCTTACGTCGCCTTGTTCTCTGCACTCATCATGATACTGAGTTCTGCTTCTCTGTGCCATATTCCTGAAGAAAAATTCTACATGGTATGTTAAGTTATGTGTCCTTTTACTACTCCAGGATGGCTACAAGCTTAAGGTATAGCAATCTGAATAATGAAAGATGATTAGGAAAGATTGACCTCAAATCACTAACCCTGAACTCCTGTATCCCTTCAAATAGCACAGTGGGAACTGAGTCAGTAGTCTAAATGTTTTGGTACCAGCACCATGATCACCCAAGAGAAGAGATGATTATAAAACACTAACATTTCTTTCATTTCACACCTTTGTGCTATTCTGGTATGTTTACAAATTTGACTCAGCTGGATTTCATTTAAACCTTGACAAGGCAATTTTCTCAGCTGCCTTTTTTCCCCCTTCAGTGAGGAAATTCTTCATTTAGAGTCATTCATTCAACAAATGTTCATCATGTACTGACTGCGTACAGAGCACTCCTGAGAAAAATGCAAAATTTGTATCTCTCTCATTGTTCTCCTTAATATTTTTGGGAAAAAAGTCTATAAATGAATGCTGCCCTTGGCTGCTATGTAGGAACTTTCTACTTATCAAGGAGATTCTTCACACACACACACACATACACACACACACACACACACACACACACACATATGCATTATAGGACTGAGGTAGTTTCTGGGCTCTTTTCCCTCCTTGTTGTGGTGACTGTTTTGCCTCTGTTAAACTTTTCTAAGAAATGGTGATGAGAGTCTTTTTATTTTCCTCCCTTTTTTTTGAAGTCAGTGTGTTTAAATAGGTTAGGTTGGAGTTACTTTAAGCACATGTAGTATTTTATTTTTTTTATCTTTCCTTCTAAGTTAGTATTTCCTTCCCTCCCCTTCCCTCTCCTCCCCTTCCCTCCCCTTCCCTCCCCTTCCCTTCCTTTCTCTTTTCTCCTTTCTCCTTTCTCTTTTCTCTTTTCTCCTTTCTCCTTTCTCCTTTCTCCTTTCCCCTTTCCCATTTCCCCTTTTCTTTCCTCTTTCCTTTCCTTTTCTTTCCTTTTTCCTTTCCTTTCCTTTTTCCCTTCCCCTTAATACAGTTCCTCATGTTGTGGTGACCCCCCAGACATAAAATTATTTTTGTTGCTACTTCATTGTTGAGGGCAGGGTTGGGGAAGTTGAGGGGTTGGATTTGTGCAGTTGTAAGCTTGCTTGATGTTTTACCATATAAGGTAATAATTGCTGTATGTAGTAGTGATTGGTTGATGATTGTTTTAAATTGCTACTCACACGGA